>JACCIX010000652.1:0-99339 GCA_025506515.1 Flaveria trinervia | reverse complement strand
AACCCCTCTTTTACATGTTTTAATTGATTCTAGGGCTGGAATTGCATGTATGAACTTTTTACAAAACTAGGGTTTCATACCCTATGATTGAATGTGTGTATGTTGTAGGTATGGTGTGATTTTGTTCTATGTTCATGCTTGTTGATCTTATGGTTGTGTTTCTAAGGCCTAGAATGTAAGATTTAAGCTTAGAACATGATAGATTTAGGGACTAAATCTGATGATAAGTGTGCCCTAGGCTGCTCATGCGCCCAAACAGTGGTTCATACACCTAAGTTTAGAAAAACTGCTTAAGTGTTGACAAATGCAGATGAGAATTGATAAATGCGGATGAGCATTGACAAATGCGGATGAGAAAGTCAAATGCGGATGAGAAAGTAAATGCGGCTGAGAAAGTCAATGCGGATGAGAAAGTTCACGCGACTGAGGAAATGCGGATGAACAAAGTTAATGCGGATGAGTAAGTTCATGCGACTGAACAAATGCGGATGAACAAAGTTAACGTGGATGAACATATGCGGATGAGCATTGACAAATGCGGATGAGTAAAGTCAATGCGGATGAACAATAAGAAATGCTGATGAACAAAAAGAAATATGGATGAACAAAAAGAAATGCGGATGAACAAAAAGAAATGCAGATGAACAAAAGGGGAAATGCGGATGAACAAAAAGAAATGTGGACGAACAAAAGGGGAAATGCCGATGAACACTTAGAATATTTTCTAACTTTTTAGGGAAAAAGTGAAATGTAGGCTTTGACTTAGGAGGTCCCCGGGGGTTCATGTAAGTTGACTTTTGAGGTCATAGGTGTTATGATGGGCATGTTATGATGTATGATTGATGCTTATGCATGTTGGTATGTATGATGTATGTTATGTATGTATGATGCCTTGTATGATGATGTTGACTGTGTATGTTTATGTTCCTTGCATTGTATGTTTATTTTCCCGTGGCTTTACGTTGAATGTTAATGAATGAAATGAAAGTATTATGTAACGTAAAGTGGAAGATAATGAAAAGAGGAACATGATGAATGAATGCATGCATTAATGAATGAAGAAAAGTAAAGTAAGTCTTGCAAGCCTTGTATGTGGGAACACGCCCAATGAAGGGTGTTAGTCCAACGGTGTGTGGGTTAGCTACCCTAGAAGGATACACACTAGGGTCCGTCTTCATGACCGACCATTTGTATAGAACATTTGTCGCTTACCCTAGATACTGTGGCCAGGCTGGTGTACACCATGATGGGGGGTCTATGATAGACCTGGCCCAGCATCAGCTTTATGCATGACGGTGAGTATAGCACATGACAATGGTACACCTGAATTTACCCTAGGTACTGTGGCCAGATTGCTGTGTGCCATGACGGGGGGTTTATGATTGACCCCGGCCCAGTACCAGCTTTATGCATAACGATAAGGTAAAGTTCATGGTTTTTGATGGAATGAAAAGAAGTAATGATGAACGTATGAATGAAAGTAAGAAATCATGAATGAATGGAAGTTAATGAATGAATGATGAATATAATAATGACATTATCTATGTGTACGTATGATGTGTGATCACATGCAAAAGTAAAGAACGGTTTTAATGAAAGTAAAGTTGTTTTATGATAAAACTAGAACTCACTTAACAACGCTGACTTTTTGTGCATTTTCTAGTTGGCAGGTAAAATTGCTGAGGATCGCACGGGGCGGCTACTTGGCTCTTTTGGATGGCATTCTTCTGTGTAATGTTTTTGCATTGTAATGCGAATGAATGATGTTTTGAAATGAATGATGGTATTAACTTGCAAAAGCGTTTATAATGAAATGAAAGTTATTTTAATGTTCCGCTGTGATGTTTTATGAAGTATAAATATAAATATATGTTTATGTGCAATGATTGGCTAGCTGTGAGCGTCCCGGGAACGGGGCCTTACAAGTTGGCATCAGAGACAAAGCTATATGAAACGGGTAAATTTTCAAAATAAACGTAAACTTAAACTGAAAATAGGACGGAAAGGAAGGGATGCCAATCCGAGTAGCTATATGCCATTAGGTATTTTCTTAACGATTAACCAATATTATGTTCACATGTGATGTGGTTTGTGTGCTCTTGTAGATTTAGATATTGATGTAGTCAGGATAAGGAATGCTTAGGGTATGAAGAGTAAAGTAAGTGGCTAATCATAACTGGCCACTGTAATTAGGGACTTACTATACTTGACATAAACTGAGCTATTCCCTTGAATGATCGTGTTGGTGTTTAAATCTTTCAGTGTGTGTTGAGGATGGCCGGTGGTAGATCATCGAAAGCTTCACGTGGTGGAGGTTGTGGTGCTAAACCACGGGCTACGAGAGGAAGGCCTAGAGCCCAAAAGGTGGTTCATGAAGAACAAAAGAACCCTCATCCAGAGAGGGTGCTAACTTAAAGGCCTCAGTGAAAGAGGCTGTTGTTGAAGAGGTGCATCAGGTCATGCAGACAATCTTACCGTCTGTGGTGACCGAAGTTATTATGGGTGTGAGAGAAGGAGAAAGGAAGGAAAGAAGTAGACCTACGGCGAAAGAAGATAGCCCGAGACTGAGAAGATTCTATCTGATGACGAAGAAGAAGAGGAAGAAGAAGAGCCTACGCCGAAGGCGGCACGAGGCTCTAACTACGGGGCAATTCAAAGGTGAAGCCCCCTACTTTTGATGGTAATGGCATTGCTGCTACTGCTTACCAATGAGTGAGAGAAATGGAAGCTGTTCTGAATATCAGCGAGTGCCGAGAAGACCAGAATGTGAAATTTGCTGCCCACTCATTCGTGGACTCAGCTTTGTGTTGGTGGGACAATATTGTCCAAGTTGAGGGTAGTCGGGCTATCAGAAGAATTAGATGGCCAGAGTTGAAGAGGCTGGTGATTGAGGAGTTCTATCCTCACCGTGAGATGGATAAGGTGGAAAGGGAATTCCTGCAGCTAGAGGCAGGAACCATGACACATCAACAATACGCCACCAAATTCAATGAAATGGCACGGCTGGTGCCGGATCAGGTGACGCCTCTATCATGAAAGATCAAGAGGTATATTCAGGGCTTGCCAGCGGATATCCACAGGCACATGATCGCTGCCCGATCGAGCACGTTTAGGTCGACGGTTGATCTGGCAGGGAGGTTGTATGATGAGAGAACTGTGGTGGTGGCCGAAGGTAGCAAGAAAGGTGGCGGTGATCGAATTGGAGTGGGAAAAGGTTTGGTCGAGGAGGTATCTTGTCGAGTAACAAGAAGGCATGGGTAGATGACCGTCGTGTGGTCACATCTGGTGCAGGACCGAAGACGTGTGGTAAATGTGGAAGAGAGCATATCGGTGAATGTAGGTTGGGATTGAACTTATGATGCAAATGTGGGAAGACGGGGAATATAGCAAAGGACAGTCGTACGGTCCGATGTTTTAATTGTGGTGGAGAGGGTCATATGAGTAGATACTGTAAGAAGCCGAGGGCTGAGGGTTCTAGGGTGAAGAAAACTGGGGTGAAGGATCGAGGGCAAGTGCCAGAGCATTCACGATGACGCAGGAGGAGGCTAGGATGGACCCTGATGTTGTGCCAGGTACGTTTCTAGTAGACAAACTTTAGCCTTTGTGTTATTCGATTCTGGTGCTAGTAAAAGTTTTATTTCTGCTGCTTTCTGTGCTAAACCGCCTGTTAGTAGTAGGAGTGTTGACGTGCCCTTTGATGTAGAAACCGCCATAGGTAAGTCTACCAGAATTTTTGAGATGGTCGAAGGTTGTGACGTGGAACTAGAATATTATAAGTTTCCGGTCAGACCATTCGTGATGACTGTAGGCGGGTTGATGTAGTCCTAGGGATGGATTAGTTAGCGGACTACAAGGTGAACATTGTGTGTCGCAAGATGATGATTCGTTTGATAGCGCCTGACGGGAGTTCGGTGACGGTTTAAGGTGATCGAGTCACGATGATTCCGAAAGTGATTGCGATGGCGGTAGCGGGAAAGTGTATGAGGCGTGGATGTAGCGCCTACTTGGCTTATGTAAAGGATGGGGATACACCAACACCACAGCTATCCGATGTCTCGGTTGTGTGTGACTTTCCAGATGTATTTCCCGAAGACTTACCAGGAGTGCCACCTGACCGAGTGATCGAGTTTCAGATTGATTTGATACCAGGTGGCCAACCAGTTGCCAAGGCACGTATTGGTTGGCTCCTACCGAGATGAAAGAATTGATGGAGCAATTGCAAGAGCTTCTTGATAAGGGGTTTATTAGACCGAGTATCTCTCCTTGGGGTGCTCCGGTCTTATTCGTGAAGAAGAAAGACGGTAGTATGAGGATGTGTATTGACTACCGTGAGCTGAATAAGTTGACGATAAAGAACCGATACCCCTTACCGAGAATTGATGATTTGTTTGATCAACTTCAAGGTGCCAGTTGGTTCTCAAGGATAGATCTTCGATCGGGCTACCATCAGCTAAAGGTGAAAGAGCAGGATATTCCTAAAACAGCTTTTCGCATGCGTTATGGTCACTACGAGTTCCTTGTTATGTCATTTGGTTTGACCAACGTGCAACTGCTTTTATGGACTTGATGAATAGAGTGTGTTGCCCGATGTTGGATAAATTAGTGATTGTGTTTATCGATGATATCCTGATTTATTCTAAGAGTAAAGAGGAGCATGCCGGTCACATTCGAGACATGATGGAGACGTTGAGAAGGGAGAAACTGTATGCTAAATTCTGCAAATGCGCATTCTGGTTGCATGAGGTTTAGTTTTTGGGTCATGTAGTGAATCCCGAGGGGATTATGGTGGACCCGACAAAGGTGGAGGCAGTGATGCAATGGAAGTCTCCAAAGACGCCATCCAAGATTCGTAGTTTCTTGGGTTTGGCGGGCTACTACAGGAGATTCATTCAAGACTTCTCTAAGATCGCTTCTCACTAACCAAGTTGACCCGAAAAGATGTAAAGTTCGTATGGGATCAAACTCAAGAGAAGGCATTCGAGTAATTAAGGTGAGGTTGACTCAAGCTCCTGTTCTGTCATTACCCAATGGAAGTGAAGATCTGGTGGTTTATTTTGATGCTTCCTACTCGGGGTTGGGGTGTGTGTTAATACAGAGAGGAAAGGTTATATCCTATGCATCCCGATAGTTGAAGGTTCATGAGGTCAATTATCCTACTCATGACTTGGAGCTAGCAGTCGTGGTCTTTGCATTAAAGATTTGGAGGCACTACCTTTACGAGATGAAATGCACTATATTCACTGACCACAAGAGCCTATAGTGCTTCTTTGAGCAGAAAAATTGAACATAAGGCAAAGGAGATGGTTGGAGCTTATAAAAGATTATGATTGCGAGATCCACTACCATCCGAGCAAAGCCAACGTGGTGGTAGATGCCCTTAGCCGAAAAGAGAGACCCGAGCCGATTCGGGTGAAAGCTGACCAGTTGATCATGACCTCTGATGTGATGAAGCAAGTCAAAGAGTTTCAAGATGAGGCATTGAAAGAAGATCATCTTAACTTCGAAAGAATGAGAGGTCTGGTTGCGGAATTGGGTGAAAACACACTTGGTGTTAGAACCTGATTTGGACGAATGTGGATTCCTCGTTTTGGGGATCTACGTATGAAGATCATTGACAGAGCTCATAAGACTCGATACTATATTCATCCTGGTGCTACGAAGATGTACCAAGACATGAAGAAAGACTATTGGTGGGCGGGTATGAAGCGTGATATGGTGGAGTATGTGAGTAAGTGCCTTACTTGCTTGCAAGTGAAGGTGGACCATCATAAGCCATATGGAAAGATCCAATCTTTGGATATACCGGAGTGGAAGTGGGAACATATCACCATGGATTTCATTACGAAGCTACCGCGTACCGCACGAGGGTATGATGCCATATGGGTGATAGCTGCTCGTTTGATGGCCGGGTATGAAGAGTGCTCACTTCCTACCGATTCGTGAGACATATTCATCCAAGAGGTTGGCAGATCTTTTCATTGAGGGGATTGTAACTCGTCATGGTGTGCCGGTGTCTATTGTGTCTGATCATGACACCCAGTTTACATCTAAATTTTAGAAGAAATTCCATGATACGATGGGAACGAGGTTACATATTAGCACGACTTATCATCCTTAGACAGATGGTCAGTCAGAAAGGACCATTCAGACGCTGGAGGATATGCTCCGTGCATGTGTCATCGATTTCAGAGGAAGTTAGGATGACCACTTACCGTTAGCTGAGTTCTCATATAACAACAATTATCATGCCAGCATTGGTATGCCCCCTTATGAGATGCTATACGGTAGGAGATGCCGAACACCCATGTGTTGGGGTGATATTGGTCAGAAAGATTTAGGAAGCATCGAGGTAATTGAGGCTACGATTGAGAAGCTTGACAAGATCAAAGCCTTCATGAAGGCAGCCAAAGATAGACAGAAGTCGTATGCTGATAAACGACGTAGACTGATTGAGTTCCAGGTGGGTGACAGGGTTATGTTGAAAGTCTCACCTTGGAAGGGTATCATTCGGTTCAGAAAGCGGGGCAAGTTGAGCCCGAGATACATAGGGCCTTTCTGAATCATTGATAGAGTAGGAGAGGTGGCTTATAGATTGGAGTTACTAGATGAGTTAAGTGGAATTCACCCGACATTCCATGTATCTCATATGAGAAAGTGTCTAGCAGATGAGAATATGATTGTTCCACTGGAGGATATCGAAGTAAATGAATGACTCAAATACGTGGAGCAACCAGTGGCGATCATTGATCGAAAAGAGAAGAGGCTGAGGAATAAAGTGGTTCCTCTTGTGTGTGTATAATGGAAGCACAGGAAGGGATCCAAGTCTATGTGGGAGACCGAAAAAGAGATGAGGCAACATTACCCATAATTATTTGAGGAATAACAGGTTTCGGGGACAAAACCTATATAAGGGAGGTGGACTTGTAACACCCGGTTATTTTTAAAGTCAAATAAAGAAAGAATAAAGTGAAGAAAAAGAAAAAAGATATTTTATCCAAGTTAATGGGTAAAAAGTGTCAAAAAAGACAAAAGGTTGGAAAAGTGGGTGTAAAGTGGGCATGGCCGCCCACTCTCTTCTTACACACCCAAATCTTCGGATCTGTTATAGAGAGAAAGAAAAGGACTAAAACTCTCAGTTTTAGAAAGAAGAGGAAGAAAGAATTCGAATTCAAGGTAAGAATTCATGGTTTTATGGTGTTCTTAACTGGTTATGTCCTTGGGTTTATGCTCATTTGTATTGTGTGTGTTTGATTGTATGTTTTTAGTGGGTTTCTAGGTGGTTGAACTCAATTGCAAACAAGTTTGGAAGAAGCCATACTTAAGAGCTGCAAAGGTGAGTTCTAGAACCCCTCTTTTACATGTTTTAACTGATTCTAGGGCTAGAATTGCATGTGTGAACTTTTTACAAAACTAGGGTTTCATACCCGTATGATTGAATGTGTGTATGTTGCGGGTATGGTGTGATTTTGTTCTATGTTCATGCTTGTTGATGTTGTGGTTGTGTTTCTAAGGCTTAAAATGTAAGATTTAAGCTTAGAACATGATAGATTTAGGGACTGAATCTGATGATAAGTGTGCCCTGGGCTGCTCATGCGCCCAAACAGTGGTTCATACACCTAAGTTTAGAAAAATTGCCTAAGTGTTGACAAATGCGGATGAGAATTGACAAATGCGGATGAGCATTGACAAATGCGGATGAGAAAGTCAATGCGGATGAGAAAGTCAATGCGGATGAGAAAGTTAATGTGGATGAACAAATTTGATGCGGATGAACAAATGCGGATGAGTAAGTTCATACGATTGAGGAAATGCGGATGAAAAAGTTAATGCGGATGAACAAAGTTAATGTGGATGAAGAATGCGGATGAGTAAGTTCATGCGACTGAACAAATGCGGATGAACAAAGTTAATGTGGATGAACAAATGCGGATGAGCATTGACAAATGCGGATGAGTAAAGTCAATGCGGATGAACAAATGCGGATGAACAATAAGAAATGTGGATGAACAAAAAGAAATGCGGATGAACAAAAAGAAATGCAGATGAACAAAAGGGGAAATATGGATGAACAAAAAGAAATGCGGATGAACAAAAAGAAATGCGGATGAAGAAAAGGGGAAATACGGATGAACACTTAGAATATTTTCTAACTTTTTGGGGAAAAAGTGAAATGTAGGCTTTGACTTGGGAGGTCCCGGGGGTTCATGTAAGCTGACTTTTGAGGTCATAGGTGTTATGATGGGCATGTTATTATGTATGATTGATGCTTATGCATGTTGGTATGTATGATGTATGTTATGTATGTATGATGCCTTGTATGATGATGTTGACTGTGTATGTTGATGTTCCTTGCAAGGTTGGAATTTCTTTTCCAAATAGTAGAATGTCATCGACATACAATACTAGGAAAGTGATGATGCACCCACTAGCTTCTTATATACACATGCTTCGTTAGTGTTTTTAATGAACCCAAATTTGATTATCTCTTCATCAAAACGGTGATTCCAACTTCTTGATGCTTGTTTCAATCCATAGATTGATTTCTTTAACTTGCATACTTTGTTAGGATGTTTTTGATTGACAAAACCTACAGGCTGAACCATATAGACATCTTCCTCAAGATATCCATTTAGAAAAGCGGTTTTGACATCCATTTGCCAAATCTCATAATCATACTGAGCAGCTATGGCAAATAATATCCTAATAGACTTTAGCATTGCAACTAGTGAGAAAGTCTCATCATAATCAACCCCTTGAGTTTGAGTGAAACCTTTTGCTACAAGTCTAGATTTATAAGTATCCAAGTTTCCATGGATATCGGTTTTCTTCTTTAAAACCCACTTACTTCCAACTACTTGGAGTTAAGAGGTGGTTCAACCAAGTCCCATACTTGGTTGTCATACATGGATGGCATCTCAACGTTCATTGCTTCAAGCCATTTGTCACAATCCAATTGGATATTGCATCACGATAAGTGGTTGGTTCATCAAAATCTACCACATAGCATCCATATACAAAAAATCCATATCTTTCAGGTGGATTACTAGTTCTTCTAGATTTGCAAATGTTTTGTGTGTATTGATCAACTATTTGATCACCCTCAACATTCTCATGTTGAGTGCTAGTGTCAACCAAACGTGTATCGATCTTTGGTTCTTGATCCTCCTCAAGATCCACTGTTCTACTACTAGTTCCTTCCGTAAGGAACTTAGCTTCTAAGAACTCAGCCTTCTTGGCAACAAACTCCTTTTGTTCTAATGGATCATAGAAATAATATCCCATAGAATCTCTAGGATATCCAATGAAGATACACTTAGTGGAATGGCTTTCTAACTTGTTTGAGGTGGGAGTCTTAACATAAGCCTCATAACCCCATACCTTTAAATATGATAGTGATGGAACTCTTCCATGCCATATTTCAAAAGGTTTCTTGGTTGGGGCCATATTCAAAATACGGGCGGTTGAGAGCAAAGCGAAACCCCAAAATGATAGAGGCAATGGGATTCTAGCCATAATAGATCAAACCATGTCCAATAGAGTTTGATTTCTCCTCTCGAACACACTATTGTGTTATGGTGTTCCAGGTGGAGATAGTTGTGAGACAATCCCACAACTTCTAAGATGATTACTAAAAGCATCACTTAGGTATTCACCTCCTCTATCGGTGTGGAGATTTTTATTGACTTGTTGAGTTGATTTTCTACTTCATTCTGAAAGATTTTGAACATTTCAAAAGCTTCATCTTTGTGTCTTAACAAGTACACATACTCATATCGACTATAGTCGTCGGTAAAGGTAATAAAGTATCTTTCATTGTACCTAGTCATTGGCTTAAAAGGACCACATACATCCGAATGTATGATACCTAATAAATCTTTTGCCCTTTTGGATTTGCCACTAAAAGGTGCCTTAGTCATTTTACCTTCTAAACAAGATTCAAATACATGAAATGAATCATATTCACGTGCTTTTAAAAGACCATTCTTTTGAAGTGTTTGTATGCGCATCTTATTTATATGACCAAGACGGCAATGCCAAAGGTAGGTGTCACTCAAATCCAATTGATCCTTTTTGTGGTGGTTTGGTACAATGAGCTATCATATAATGTGTTTTCACGAAGCAATTCATAAATACCATTGATAGGAATAACTTTAAAATAAAAGATGTCATTTAAAGAAACATGAATTTCATTTTCAATACCATATTGTCTTAATTGGGAAACTAAAATAATGTTCCTAGTCAAACTAGGAGCATACAAAACATTATTTAAAATTGCTTCCAAACCATTTGGAAGCTTTAAGATGTAGTCCCCTCGGTGTTCAACTTGAACTTTTGCCCCATTCCCCATGTAGAGGTTAACATCCCCTTTCTTGAAGTCCTTACTTCTTTTGAACCCCTACAATAAGTTGAAAATATGAGTTCCACATCTGGTATCCAATACCCATGTGTTAGAGGATATTAAATTTAGATAAATATGAATCATGACAATTGTACCTGAGGTTTCCCCGACATCCCTCTTAGCTTGCAACTTTTTTAGATGGACTGGGAAATTTCTTACCCAATGTCCAATCTCCCCACACTTGAAGCATGGGTCATTTGAAGCAACCTTTTACTTCTCCTCTGCTTGTTTTGGTGGTAGCTCTCTTACCACTCCATTTCCCTTTCCCCTAACGTACCCTTTGCCCTTGGAAACATTTGCCTTGGGTGCGGGGTGAGGCCTCTTTTTGTTCCTGTTAGGACCGTGTACGTACGGAGTACTAACTGATAATGCGTTTAACCAGATCAAATAGTGCAGAATCCTATTTGATTGGCGATCCAATCAGTAGAATGACAACCTGATCGATCAAATAATGAAACAAACGTTAAGAATTGATTAGAAATCGATCAGGAACGAACTATGAACTTGGAGTAGGTTTTCTAGACGCTCTGGAAGGCTAGGTTATGAGTATGTGTCGAAATTTTATTAAGTGTTTCGTTTTTCCACGAATTAGCATGGTTCAGTCATGCGACTGAATCATGCGATTGATCCATACTCAAGACTGAAGGTTCAGTCGTGCGACTGAGTCAATCTTATGTCTCAATCGTACGACTGATTTAGTCTCCTGGTTCAGTCGTACGACTGGTCCATTAGCATGAGATATTCATACTTATGGTCCATTAGCATGGTCCATTTGCATGAAGACTCATACGACTAAGTTTGAACACATTTCTCAATCATTATTGACTAAGAACTATGCACAACAACCTCATACCTATATATTAAGTTTATTATAATTCAACACACAATAATACAATGAAGTATTAAACATTATAGCATCAACCACATATATATTTCATTCAACTCATTCATTACATATGTGTAAGACATGACAAACTTTTACATTAAGCTCATAAACTAGGTACATATATGTATCAACAAACTTCCCCATGGACCTAGTTTAATCTATTGTCTGACATTCTTCATAAGTTCTTCAAATTTCTGTACTTCTCCTCTCTTGTGACTCCTGCATGTATTTCAAATGCAAAGCAGAGTCGTATAACGTTCTGGAACGGAGAGCTTGTACAATATCTTATGCATCATAGAATAGTGGCTACTTGTACAATGTGTAGACATCTTTTGGAGACAAGTTTGTAATCCACAATGGGTCAAATACCCGGATAGTTTCCATTTTCCTCTCTATTTAGAACTATGACCGTTTCGCTCGTCCTCCAATCATAGTACCACCATTTGAAGTGTGGAGTGAAGTCCTGAGGCATTTCCCGTAAGGGAATCTTGGATATTATGTGTGGGGGACTCCACTTCAACATGACTTTAGGCTTTCCAGATATGGGATCCACTTCAGACCTACGAATGTACCTCTTCGGTTGTTGAGGTCTGAAGTTTACCCATGGGTGTGGTAATCCTTCTTTAGAGCAGCCTTAAACCAACCTGACATCTTTCTAGGATCAGCATATAGTAGATTTAAGCATGCCAGTTGGTTGAGCTCAAAACTTGGGAGAGTCTTCAGATCATGTGGATATCTGAAGTACTCTATCCCCTTCTCCTTCTTTATTGCATAAACATTTAGATCCTTAAAATACGCCCACGAGATAATCTTGCCTGACACTTTTTGATGTCTTTTGACTTTGTAGATCTTTGTGTAGGCATTTTTCTTTAGCGATGCGCGTTGGGCTTTCATCTCTGCAAAACAAGCTACCTATTCAGCCTTCTTTATATCAACTTCTGCATCCGAGGCTTGGGCTGTGCTTTCTTCTTTTCCTTTTCTTTCTCCATCTCATCCAGTTTGTCAAATGTAGCACTACCGAGAGTGTCACCCAAGTCAGGGATCACATTTCCCTCTCGGCCAGTGTACTCTGGATAGTGCTTAGTTGTGACATCCTCAATCTCTATTTTGTCGACATCATTAAGCTCATCTCACTTGTCACATCAACTGTAGGAGCATCTTTTACCAGCTCATCAAGATTTAGCCTGAACATCTCCGCAAGTTGCTCATCGGTCAGGTCGTGTATGATTTCTCCTTCTGCGGGAGTGTAGCTCACCGACTGTCTGACAATCCCTTGCAAATCAAGAATCATTGTGAATTGAGACTTGATTTGCTGAATGGGAGCAATATCATATTCATCTTGCTGAGATGTTTGATCTAATTGATTTAAACATTTAACACATCAACAATTAGTAATTAATCAAGACATCTAAACATTAGATAAATATATACATTAATTACATAACTGTAATACAAGATTCAAGTACAAAAGTTTTCAAATACATAAACATCTAGTCATTACTTTTGTCTTTATCTGTCAACTCTTCAACTATAGGGGCTGAGGATGATGCTCCCTGATCTTGTGCTCTCTTGGTCCGCCTTTCTTGACCTTGAGTAGAGGCGGAAGCAACACCTTCACCTTCATCATCATCATCATCATCATCACCTCTCTTCTTATCCCTTGACCCTTCATCACCACTTTCATCTTCTTCACCAGACTCATCATCATCATCGTCATCATCATCATCATCATCATCACCTTCACCTACCCTGATCTTTAGAGGCTCGTCCTTTGATCCTTTCAGCCCTAGCATGATCTTCTTATTCTTTGCCTCCAGATCCTCAATCCTTTTGACCAAATGAGCATTCTACTCCTAAAGTTGAGTGATCTGCTGAGCTTAAGCAGCATTAAGCTCCATCAGCTGGTTTAGCTGTGTAGCTCTTTGCTAATAGGCTGCTAGCAGCTTTATCACCATCCAGTTTAGGTTGGATAGTTGTTCCTCTACCTCGATGGAGGGTAGAGTGGGTTCGGTGGTGAAGGTAGGGTGGGTTGAGGTACCTGCTTGGTGGCTGGTAGTAGTAGTGGTGGATGTGGTGAATATGGGAGGTGGAGTGTGAGTGGGATGTGGTTGAATGGATTTGGTGGTGGTGGTAGGAAGTATGGTAGTGGTAGTGGTAGTGGGAGTGGCAGTGGGAGTGGTGGCTGTGGTAGAGGTAGTGGTGGTGGTAGGTGTGGTAGAGATAGTGGTGGCTGTAGGTGTGGTAGAGGTAGTGGTGGCGGTGGGGGAGGTGGTGATCAGTGTAATCCTCCTTCTCTTCCCCTTCATGCTGTGGGGCTGAGCCATCCTCTTCTTCCTATTTCCTTGGAAAAGGATGCTCCCCCTTGGCTCATGGGCTGGTCCGGGATGTATGAAGGATCAGTGACATTGGTAGCAGCATCCCCAGACTCGCCCTTGCGTCCACCAACCGCCATTATCCCCGCTTAGTGGCAACAACCTTGCTGGCCACTGTCCTCACTAGAGGCTCCTCATTCGACTCTTCCTCCTCAACAGGACGAAAGTCTTGGTGGAATCCAACAGTCTCAGTTCCTCCCTGGGTGGGTGGTGGAGATGATATGTCAGTGGCAGTGGCCCTAGATTGGGTGGGGCCTGTATCTCCACCATCACCACTGTCATCGTCATCGGTGGGTAGAACAATAGGCTTAAAATCTAAGTCACTATCCTCGTGTCGCCACTTCCTCCTAGCGGGCGCCACATAATCCTCTTGGGCCAGATGCCCAAACAATTGTATGACAGGGGGTTTCACCTGCCTCCCCCTATACACCTTCATCCTCTCAGAGTGGTGTCATCCATCACCTCTAACATCATTGCGTCATCCTTTTCCTTGGGCAGTAGAGGGAGCTTCTCATCTATAATCATCTGCAATAACCTTGGATACATGCAAAAGCTCTCCTTACCCTTGGCCTCAAGATTCTCGACCATGTAGGAAAAGATCATGTTGGAGAAGCTGAAGGGGTGATTCAGCACCAGTGCCACGTAAGCATTATGGATTTGGTATGATAGATCATCAAATCCACTCCTCCGTGAACCAATGCACTTCAGAATGACATGTTCTAGGTACTTGAACTAGGGACATAGGTTGCTTTTGTTGAGCACACCTGCTTTGATGTCCCTAGTGTACTTCATTCGTAGAAAACATTCCCTCGGTAAAAGAATGTAACCTGGTTGGGTAGGCAGCATCATCATCCAGGTCTAGTACACGTCTAAGATCCGCTGTAGTGACTTCAATCTCTTGGCCAAAAATGGTGTTGTGTATACAGTAAGGCTTAGTAGATCTTTCAACTGATGCCTTCCCAAAAGGCCTGCTGTATAAACCGGTAGGGTGTGCATGGGGCAGATATAGCTCTGTAGATCCTAGATCTCCTCAGAAATGCAATGATACCAGCAAACTCAGCAGCATTTGAAGTGGTGGCATCCAAGTGAGTACAAATGTTATGCTTGGTGTTGATGATCCACCTATCTGCCATGTTTCTGTAACACAAGACACGTAAACATGAGATTTGTCCATAACAGAAACTTGAAATTTAGACTGTTCTGAGATCAGTCTAGTTCAATCGTGCGATTGAGCCATACGAATGAGTTCAGTCGTGCGATTGAGCATGCGACTGAGTTCAGTCGAGTGATTGAGCACGCGGCTGAGTTCAATCGGGCGATTAGAGCATTCAGTTGAGTTCAACCGGATTGAGCATACGGCTGAGTTCAATCGTGCGATTGAGCATGCGACTGAGTTCAATCGTGCGATTGAGCTCATACGCCTTGTTCATTCGGTCGATTGAGTCATTCGCCCAGCTCAATCGTGCGATTGAAGTTCATTCGTAGTGTCCATTTGCCTGACTCTCTGTTCGACACTCTAACCTTGAATCTAGGTCAAAAATTGATGTTAAACGTTGTGCTTAGACTCTTTAGGTCGCAAGGACCCTAACTTTCACTGTATGTCCTTCATTTTAACTATTATGCAGATTTAAGAGGTCGATTTGAAAGTTTTTACCAATTTCTTGATTTTAATCAAATTGGATAGTTAGGGTTTGATTACGCCACACATTTTGTGCGATTTCATTCACTAAGTACTTGTAGAAGATGAGAGTTCACGTTAGTAACACAATCTCAGTGCAAAATCAAAGAAATCAAATTTTGGCAGAGTATGTTTGCTTTCGGGCGATTTGGGAGCGAGGGTGATGAAAATGTGCGACCGACTTCACCTATTTATACTGATTTTATCTTCAGGAGGGCGACTAGACCTATTCGCACTCTTCATTCAGGTGACTGGGACTCAGTCGTGCGACTGGCTCAATCGCTCACGTTCAGTCATGCGACTGGGTTTTAGTCGTGCGACTGAATTAGTCGGTCACATTCATTCGTGTGACTGGTTCATTCTGTGATCCAATCGTGTGGATTGACCCATGCTTATGGTCCAATCGTATGTCTGGTCCATACTTGTGGTTCAGTCGTGTGATTGGGCTCATACGTATGATCCAATCATGCGACTGGGCCATACTTATGATCCAGTTGTGCGAATGGCTCATACTTATGAGTTTGATCTTATGACCTTTCAAACACTTAGCCTTTTAACTATAGATAAAATGTTATGAGTGATGATCATCTCAGACATGATCTTTTAATTTGAAAAGAAACTGTTTGATCACCTCAGACGTGATCCTTTTAAGTTAAAGCTTATGTGATCACCTCAGACGTGATCCTTTTAAATTCAAAACCCGATTGGTCACCTCAGACGTGACCATTTTAATGAGTGATTTACAGACTTAATTCAAATGCATAGTCTGACTTTTACCTTCCAAAAGACTAAAATTGATAAATAAAATAACTAGAAATAAAAAAAACAAAACTTAGACATATTTTTGTATTTTTTTGATTTGAGATGGATTGTAAACCTATTAGAGTACTTCTAATCGATTTTACTTCCAGGACAACACAACGTCAATTCTCTTTTATCATATCTGGTACAGTTCATGATGGAATCATACAGGTATATCAGAATCATTTGGGACACTTAATAAACTATTCTGATGCTAGATTCTTGTTTTGATCGAGAGTCAATAGCAATTTTAGGAAATCATACTAGATCTACAAGGTGCACACAATGATTTTGACTTTTAAAAACTACAGCTCAGGATGATTGTTAGTATGTTTGTCCTCTTAAATCCATACACAGATTTTTGACACACATTGGTGAAGATTTAAGGTTTAATTATTTCAACAAGCATTTATGGATCCCATGCTTATATAATCAACGTTCCTCAGGAGATTTTGAGCGGTCTACGGGTATTTTGACAAGAAGAAACTATTCTAAGAGCTTTTAAAGAGATGCCAAGCCTTAGGTCAGTGCCACCACATAGCAGAGAGGCGCAAACAACGATGAATTCTAGAATATTTGCTTATCCTCAAGTTAGTGCCACCGCACAGCAGAGAGGCACACAACCTATCTTCTTGTTAGAGCATTTATTTCTTTTTGCACATAACGCACTAACAACGTAAGTTATTAGCTTGATTGCATTTGGCATTTTTCCATGTGCTTTGCTCATTTTTTATGGTCGTCCGCACACATTTGTGGCGTTTATTTTGCTCTTCAACCCTTATTGGAAATGCGTTGATTGTGTTAACCAGGGATAAGATGGGAACCCACAGTAAGTTGAACAACTTAGTTTGCATTTTAATCACCAACAAGGTCTACTCATCTATTGTTACCTTGGTAGTATACTAGTTTTACTATCATTTTTCCTCTTATTTTGCTTAGACTTTTCAGAATTATACTTAGAATTTTGCATCTTATTCGGTTAAACTCTTTTGAAGTCCCAAACAATCTGTTCCCTGTGTACTATCATTTTCCATAAACGTTGAATCAATATACAGATTTGATTATTTTCCTTTTAGCCACGCTGTCCTTCTCCCTCATTTTTAAGTAATTAAATAAAGCAGCTAATTTCATACTAATCTAATCTATTCTCCCCTAAAATTCTAAAACCAAAAATATTTTTTGTGTTTTTGGATTTTAATAAACAGGAAAATAAAAAAAATAAAATTAAAAAGTGTCGGACTAGGCATTGTTTCCTCTGAAATCACATCATTTTCTTTTTCACGCCATTAACCTCTAATAGATATAAAAAACTCAGTTTATCAAATGATTTTGTGTAGAGGTCGGCGCGTTGAAAATCCGTATTTATTTTAACCATATCGATTAGTTGCTTTTCAAAACAATCACATATAAAGTGATACTTAATACCGATGTGTTTTGTTTTAGGATGTAGGACAGGATTTTTTGTTACGGCTATAGCAGCAGAATTATCAACACAGATAGGAGTGTTAGAAAATTGCAAACCGTAGTCGCGCATTTGATGTTGAATCCAGATGATTTGTGAACAGCAACGCGCAGCAGCAACGTATTTAGCTTCACATGTTGACAGAGCAACAGAGGTCTGCTTCTTACACTGCCAGGTGACAAACTGTCTACCAAAGAACTGACATCCTGTTGATGTTGACTTGTAATTCATTTTGCAGCCACCATAATCCAAGTCACTATACGCTGTAAGCTCAAAATCATCATGAGGATACCACAACCTGAGTGTTGGAGTACCTTTCAGATAACAGAAAATCCGTTTAACACCTATGAATTGGTTGACTTTCGGTTTTGCTTGATATCTGGAGCAGAGACACGTCACATACATGATATCCGGTTGAGATGCTGTGAGATACATAAGGGATCCAATCATTCCTCTATACATTATGGCATCAACCAGATCACCATTTTTGTCAGGTGCCACATCGTGGTTCATGGCAAGTGGAGTTCCAGCAGCCAAAGCATTCTCCATGTCAAACCGACTGAGGATGTCCCCTACATATTTAGTCTGATGTAGGAAAATTCCCTTTGGTGTCAGATCCACCTGTAATCCTAGGAAGAACTTCATCTCCCCCATTGCACTCATCTCAAATTATGCTTTCATGACAGATTCAAATTCTTTACACAACTCTTCATTTCTGGAACCAAAGATTATGTCATCAACATAAATCTATACGAGCAGTAAGTCACCATCCTTTTATTTAATGAACAGTGTACAATCAATAACTCCTCTGCAAAAAACTGTGTTTCACCAGATGAGTAAGAGTTTCTCATACCACATGCTCTCGGCTTGATGGAGCCCATAGAGAGCTTTATCCACCTTGTAAAATCTGTCCCAATGATAAGGATCCTTAAATCCTTCGAGTTGATTGACATACACTGTCTCACGAATTTCCCTATGAAGGAACACACTATTGACATCTAGTTGATAAACTTTGATCTTCATGTAAGATGCATAGGCTAGGAAGATACGGATTGCTTCCATTCTAGCCAGGGTGCAAACACTTCATTGTAATCCATTCCCTCGACTTGTCTAAAAATTTGAACCACAAGTCGAGCCTTGTTTCTGATTATGACCCATTAGTCATCTTTCTTGCACTTCAAGACACCATTTAGTGCCTATTACTTTAGCACCTTTTGTCTATCCACCAGTGTCCATACTCCTAGCTTCTTGAACTATAGGAGTTCTTCCTACATGGCACTAACCAGGCCTCATCGCTTAAGGATTCACTAACATATTTTGGCTCAAATTGAGACACAAAACATTGATATGCACCATCATGAAGATAACCTTTTTCCATGACAGAGCATAATCAGCTGAGTATAGCTGATTTATTGTCTGAACTCCCGATTGTACATCCCCTATGATGTTGTCCAGAGGATGATAAATGTGTATCTGTGATCCGGGAGTGGAGGGAACAACTACTTCCTGATCCAGTTTTTGAATTCCCGGGTTAGTATCTGTAGCTGTTGGAGTTTGAGGTTCCGAATTGTCTGAGACATCAACATCTGTTGCTGTGTACTTGCAGTAGCGGGAACCTGTTCCTCCTGGTCCACCTTTTCAGTCTCCACTTCTTCATCGTTAGAGGAAGAGTCACTTACATCAAGTGCTCCCCCTAAGGAACTCGACGATTCACTTAGTGGAACTAATGTTATCGAGTCTGGTGACAGTGTATTTAGGACATCAACCATTATTTTGGTTGATAACTCATTATCAGTAGAGGAGATAGGGATATTGAAGGACTTAAAGAATCCATCATAATCGAAGAAGAATGAAGGACCCTTTCTAGTAGGGGGTGGTGTATCTCTGAACGTCAACGTTGCACCACACTTCTACCTAACAAGTTGAGTTGTTATAAACTCGCTTGTTTGGTATATTGTATCCTAGAAAAATCCCTTCTTAGCCTTCTCACTGCTGACCGAGTTTTCTTCAGCAACATACATGGTGCGCCAAATGGTCGAAGTACTCCAGATTAGGTTTACGTCGCTGGAGAAACTCATAACATGTTTTACCATGATGTTTGACCACCAAGACTCGATTGAGGGGTATAACATGCATTGGCAACTGCCGTATTCCAAAATTGGATAGGCAGTTTCGAGTCTGCTAGCATCGTTCGTGCTGTCTCTATCAAGCTCATGTTCTTTCGTTCAGCAACTCCGTTCATTTATGGAGTGTAGGCAGATGTGAACTGGTGTACAATCCTTTCTCTTTGAATGCCTCCATCCACTGGTTCTTGAACTTCGTGCCGTTGTCTGAGC
Source organism: Flaveria trinervia (assembly GCA_025506515.1). NCBI lineage: Eukaryota > Viridiplantae > Streptophyta > Magnoliopsida > Asterales > Asteraceae > Flaveria > Flaveria trinervia. The sequence goes on along the minus strand of JACCIX010000652.1, from coordinate 79,405 downwards.
GAATTTGTCTCACTTTCAGCTTCTAGAGAGATTCCAATGTAGTCACCGGCTGTTTGAAGGATTCGAATGTCTTTGATTTGGATTTCAAAAACATTACCCAAGAGAATCTTGAGTAATCATCGGTAACTACATAACATTATAGATCACCAGCGATGCTTTTGGTACTGATAGGACCAAACAGATCCATGTTAGAAGTTCGAGAGGCAGGTCAATTGAATGTACTTTCTTTGCCTTATGAGACTTCTTGGTCTGTTTACCTTTCTTGCATGCTACACAGAAATCGGAAGTTGAAAGTTCTTGACATTCACTCCATTCGACATTCACTCCATTCACTAAATCATTCTGGATCAGATGATTCATCTTCTATGGATTTATGTGTCCCATTCTCCTATGCCAGGAGATCGAGTCCTTCTCTGTTGCCTTTGACAAGAAGCATTGAACTTGATGATCGGTTGTGGAGGCTTTGATGAAGATCCAAGACATATAAGTCATTATATCTTGAAGCTGACATTAAGATTTGATCCTCCGGGATAATGTAATCCTTCTTCAATACATAGCACTTCTTGTTGTCAATGACCACTTTGAATCCTTTGTCACATATCTGGGAGACTGAAAGCAATTTATTTGTAGTTATTGAATGTAGTTGACCTTATCAAACTTTACTTCTGGTTCCCACTTCACCTTGAGCTGTGATGTATCATCCTTTGTTCCTAGCAAATGATGCATGTCCCCCTTTAATTTGTTTGACATTGAAAAGGAGAGACAGATTCCCTGTCATGTGCCTAAATGCCCCACTATCAACAATCCAGGTGTTTGTGATAGCACTATAACGAACACCCTGCACATTGAAAGGAAATGACCAGTAGGTTTGGGACCCAAGCCTTAACTCGCTTGGGTGACCCAGAGGAATCACACATCATGAACTCATCCCACTATCCATTTGAGAGTGAGGGCATATCATTCTTCATATTATTTATCATCAGACAGTTGTTGTGATAAACAGACGACTGGCTTACAGTCTGAATTTTAGGTTCATTTATTCTTTTGGTGGAGAGATAGAGCTCCTTTTATAAGAACAAGGTTTAGTATCATAAAGTTCAATTTTCTATCTGGGAGTCTAGTAATAAAGACAGGTAGAAGCAATATGTCCTTTCTTTCCACAACTGTAGCAAGATCTCCCTTCTACATGTTGATGGAACGATTTCTGTGGGGAAGTGTGTGCTACAGGTGTGACTGTAATCTGATTGGGTTTGGACACTTCTGTTTAGATGTTTTTGCTTCTTTAACAAAAATTCATTGTTTGAACATTTTAACATCTTTAGCCTTTTGTTTATTTGGACTTTGATGTGGAGCACGTGGTTGGTTAATTGGTTTGGTTAGTTTGGGTTTTGAAATTGACATGTTTGAACCTGACTTTACATTAACCTTTTCAAATTGTTCATCCAAATTCACAATAGGCATCTTACCTTGGATTTCAAAGTAGCCGCCTTCTGTTTAGTGAAAGAATTCACTAGTTTAATTGTGGAATCCGGATCATAACCAGAGGAGTGGACACCACATGATCCTTAACTGGATGTTATATACTAGTCTACATTTAGTATGTACATGATCTCATGTGGTGGTGGAACACTTTGTAACCCAACTCCTCCCTATTGTTTCATTCTTTCACTATGTGTTGAACTATGTGAGAAGAAACTGGTCCAACTATGCAGTTTTGTTTTAATGAGTTGATTTCGACTTCCAAAACTGCTTTTCTTTCTTAGTTTCTTCCAAGGAATTTAATAGAACTTTATATCATGGCTTGATTAAAAGCAACAACCTCGGTTTCCTTAGTTGTTTATTTAAAAGGTCTATTTTTCTTATAATTGTACTCGTTTTGTTTTAAAATCCGATTAGTTTCTGTGCATAGTTGTAAATCATTTACCAAGCTATCATTGTGGTCTAATAACCTAGCAAACTAAGATCAATGCTTTCTCTAAATTTATTACATTCAATACAAGCATGATTTTCAAAGAGTTGGTCTTTGGTACTTACCTATGAAGATTTAGTTGAATCAGCCATCAATCCACAATTTGACTTTTTTTGATGCAGGAAATTCTAAACTTGTCATTCTGAGTTCTTTTTCAATCAGGTGATTGACCATATTCACAGTATCTTCGTTATCTGACATCACTAGTTCAACTGCGATTTCTCCTTCACTTGTAGAGTCATCATCCAATCCCTCGACACAAGCTATATTCGATTCACACCTGAAGACACAAAATGGAAGGTCCAATCCTGCCCTTCATCATCTTGTGCGGTCAAGGCCTTTATCTTTTTTCCTGATGAGGTAGCTCCATTCATTTGTTTGTCTTGATGAGTGAAGGTTGAGAATGTATTCCATTACCTGTTTTCTTGGGCTTAACACATTCCCGTTTGAAATGCCCCTTTTCTCCAAAGTTAAAGGAGGTAACTTTGGTTTTGTCAAAACCAAAGGTAGTGTCTTTTATGGCTACCAAGTTTTGTCAAGTCTTTTCACAAATTTTTCGCTCTCTAACAGCACTAGCCAAAGCCCATATAATATCCATTCTTTCTAGTTCATTTTCATCCACCTGCTCGTAGTCTTCATCTGCCAGATGGCAATTATCAATTTTCCCTGCAACTAGACCATCATAAGAATGAACAACCACTGCTAGAAAGTCCATATGCTCCTTTGCAACCTCCACAGTAATATTACTGAGATTCTCGGTCTTCAACTTTGTAGCATTTGCTTCAGGCACCATATATTGGGTAGTAGATGACCCTGACATTTCAGATCCTAAAGATGTGGTTGAGAAGGAGCGGCTGAACTAGACACAAACGTTGTTTGAAGATGAGCTTCTGAACTGGTTGGAGTGGGAGAGGAGTTATAAAGTGAAGGATTCTGGTCATAGGATCCTTTCTGAGACTTGTATTTCATCCTCAGTTCTTCCTCTCTCAACTTCAATATGAAGTCATTTATATCCAACTTTGACAGAATATCATTCTTTCTCAGATTTGACACAAACGAGTCCAATTTCTCTGGCAAGCCATCTGCAAAGCTTGACACCTTATCTTTCATGGATGTTTTTACCCATGAGTGTGTGCAGCTCACTCATATATGGTAGAACCTGTCTATAACATCATCCAAGCTCTCTTTCCCCATCGAAGAGAAGTTATCAAACTCCTTCTTCAGAGCCTTTGCCTTCAAAGCTTTCAACGTTGCATTCCCATCGTATCTTTTCTCCAAGGCTTCCATAAATTCTTTGCCTATTTGTTCTTAGAGAACTGATGGAAAATGTCCTTTGGTATTGACTAAGTCAACAGGGCATACACTTTCTTTTTAGCATTATACTTTGCTTTCTGGCTGTCAGTCATACCTCCCAGAGTTAATTTAACACCATCAGCACCTACTGGTATATTATAACCTGTCGCAATAGATTCCCAAAGGTTGGGATCAACTCCATTAAGATAGATCTCAAATCTTTGCTTCCATTGTGGGTAATCATCTAACGTTATAAGTTTAGGTGGTTTATTGTGATTTCCAATTTCATTTCAAAAGAAAAAGGTTCTAGATCCGTGAGTCCCTACCGGCAGTAAACGCAGAGAACCGATCTTCCATTTCTATAAACTTTGAACTTTAGAACCAATTGTTAGGACCGTGTACGTACGAAGTAATAACTAATAATGCATGTAACAGATCAAATAGTGTGGAATCCTATTGATTGGCGATCCATTCAGTGAGAACGACAACCCGATCGATCTAATGATGAAACAAACGTTAAGAATTGATTAGAAATCGATCATGAACAAACTATGAACTTGGAGTAGGTTTCTGGACGCTCTGGACGGCTAGGTTATGAGTATGTGGTCGAAATTCTATTAAGTGTCCCGTTTTTGCACGAATTAGGTGGTATTTATAGGTTATGGGTTTCTAATCGTGCGACTGAACCATTAGCTTGGTTTAGTCATGCGACTGAATCATGCGATTGATCCATACGCACGACTGAAGGTTTAGTCGTCCGACTGAGTCAATCTTATGTCTCAATCATACGATTGATCCAGTCTCCTGGTTCAGTCGTACGACTGGTCCATTAGCATGAGATATTCATACGTATGGTCCATTAGCATGGTCCATTCGCATGAAGACTCATACGACTAAGTTTGAACACATTTCTCAATCATTATTGACTAAGAACTATGCACAACAACCTCATACCTATATATTAAGTTTATTATAATTCAACGCACAATAATACAATGAAAATTAAACATTATAAGCATCAACCACATATTATATTTCATTCAACTCATTCATTACATATGTGTAAGACATGACAAACTTTTACATTAAGCTCATAAACTAGGTACATATATGTATCAACAAACTTCCCCTTGGACCTAGTTTAATCTATTGTCTGACATTCATCATAAGTTCTTCAAATTTCTTGTACTTCTCCTCTCTTGTGACTCCTGCATGTATTTCAAATGCAAAGCAGAGTCGTATAACGTTCTGGAACCTGAGAGCTTGTACAATATCTTGCACGTCATAGAATAGTGGCTACTTGTACAATGTGTAGACATCTTTTGGAGACAAGTTTGTAATCCACATTAGGTCCGAATACCCAGATAGTTTCCATTTTCCCTCTCTATTTAGAACAATGACCGCTTCGCCCGTCCTCCAATCATAATACCACCATTTGAAGTGTGCGTGAAGTCCTGAGGCATTTCTCGTAAGGGAATCTTGGTCATTATGCATGGAGGACTCCACTTCAACACGACTTTAGGCTTTCCAGATATGGGATCCACTTCAGACCTATGAATGTACCTCTTCGGTTGTTGAGGTCTGATTACGAATGTACCTCTTCGGTTGTTGAGGTTTGAAGTTTACCCATCTGTGTGGTATTCCTTCTTTAGAGTAGCCTCAAACCAACCTGACATCTTTCTAGGATCAGCATATAGAGATTTAAGCATGCTAGTTAGTTGAGCTCAAAACTTGGAAGAGTCTTCAGATCATGTGGATATCTAAAGTACTTTATCCCCTTCTCTTTCTTTATTGCATAAACATTTAGATCCTCAAAATACGCCCACGCGATAATCTTGCCTGACACTTTTGATGTCTTTTGACTCTGTAGATTTTTGTGTAGGCATTTTGCTTTAGCGGCACGCATTGGGCTTTCATCTCTGCAAAACAAGCTACCCATTCAGCCTTCTTATATCAACTTCTGCATCCGAGGCTTGGGTTGTGCTTTCTTCTTTTTCCTTTTCTTTCTCCATCTCATCCGGTTTGTCAAATGTAGCACTACCGAGAGTGTCACCCAAGTCGGGGATCACATTTCCCTCTCGTCAGTGTACTCTGGATAGTGCTCAGTTGTGACATCAATCTCTATTTCGTCGACATCGTTAAGCTCATCGTCACTTGTCACATCAACTGTAGGAGCATCTTTTACCAGCTCATCTGGATTTAGCCTGAACATCTCCGCAAGTTGCTCATCGGTTAGGTCGTGTATGATTTCTCCTTCTGCGGGAGTGTAGCTCACTAATTGTTTGACAATCCCTTGCAAATCAAGAATCATTGTGAATTGAGACTTGATTTGCTGAATGGGAGCAATATCATATTCATCTTGCTGAGATGTTTGATATGCTTGATTTAAACATTTAACATATCAACAATTTGTAATTAATCAAGACATCTAAACATTAGATAAATATATACATTAATTACATAACTGTAATACAAGATTCAAGTACAAAAGTTTTCAATACATAAACATCTAGTCATTACTTTTGTCTTTATCTGTCAACTCTTCAACTGCAGGGGCCGAGGATGATGCTCCCTGATCTTATGCTCTCTTGGTCCGCCTTTCTTGACCTTGAGTAGAGGCGGAAGCAGCACCTTCACCTTCATCATCATCATCACCTCTCTTCTTATCCCTTGACCCTTCATCACCACTTTCATCTTCTTCACCAGACTCATCATCATCGTCGTCATCATCATCATCACCTTCACCTACCCTGATCTTTAGAGGCTCGTCCTTTGATCCTTTCAGCCTTAGCATGATCTTCTTATTCTTTGCCCCCAGATCCTCAATCCTTTTGACCGAATGAGCATTCTACTCCTAAAGCTGAGTGATCTGTTGAGCTTGAGCAGCATTATGCTCCATCAGCTGGTTTAGCCGCGTAGCTCTTTGCTAATCGCTGGTAGCAGCTTTATCACCATCCAGTTTAGGTTGGATTGCTGTTCCTCTACCTCGATGGAGGGTAGAGTGGGTCTGGTGGTGAAGGTAGGGTGGGTTGAGGTGCCTGCTTGGTGGCTGGTAGTAGTAGTGGTGGATGTGGTGAATATGGGAGGTGGAGTGTGAGTGGGATGTGGTGGAATGGCTGTGGTGGTGGTGGTAGGAAGTATGTAGTGGTAGTGGTAGTGGAGTGGCAGTGGGAGTGGCAGTGGGAGTGGTGGATGTGGTAGAGGTAGTGGTGGTGGTAGGTGTGGTAGAGATAGTGGTGGCTGTAGGTGTGGTAGAGGTAGTGGTGGCGGTGGGGGAGGTGGTGATCAGTGTAATCCTCCTTCTCTTCCCCTTCATGTTATGGGGCTGAGCCATCCTCTTCTTCTTATTTCCCTTGCAAAAGGATGCTTCCCCTTGGCTCATGGGCTGGTCCGGGATGTATGAAGGATCAGTGCATTGGTAGCAGCATCCCCAAACTCGCCCTTGCATCCACCACCGCCGTTATCTCCCTCTTAGTGGCAACAACCTTGCTGGCCACTGTCCTCATTAGAGGCTCCTCATTCGACTCTTCCTCCTCATCAGGACGGAAGTCTTGGTGAAACAGTCTCAGTTCCTCCCTGGGTGGGTGGTGGAGATGATATGTCAGTGGCAGTGGCCATAGATTGGGTGGGGCCTGTATCTCCACCATCACCACTGTCATCGTCATCGGTGGGTAGAACAATAGGCTCAAAATCTAAGTCACTGTCCTCGTGACGCCACTTCCTCCTAGCGGGCGCCACATAATCCTCTTGGCCAGATGCCCAAACAATTGTATGATAGGGTTTCCCTGCCTCCCCCTATACACCTTCATCCTCTCGGAGTGGTGTCATCCATCACCTCTAACATCATTGCGTCATCCTTTTCCTTGGGCAGTAGAGGGAGCTTCTCATCTATAATCATCTGCAATAACCTTGGATACATGCAAAAGCTCTCCTTACCCTGGCCTCAAGGTTCTCGACCATGTAGGAAAAGAACATGTTGGAGAAGCTGAAGGGGTGATTCAGCACTAGTGCCACGTAAGCATTATGGATTTGGTATGATAGATCATCAAATCCACTCCTCCGTGAACCAATGCACTTCAGAATGACATGTTCTAGGTACTTGAACTAGGGACATAGGTTGCTTTTGTTGAGCACACCTGCGTTGATGTCCCTAGTGTACTTCATCCGTAGAAAACATTCCCTCGGTAAAAGAATGTAACCTGGTTGGGTAGGCAGCATCATCATCCAGGTCTAGTACACGTCTAAGATCCGCTGTGGTGACTTCAATCTCTTGGCCAAAAATGGTGTTGCGTATACAGTAAGGCTTAGTAGATCTGTCAACTGATGCACCTCCAAAAGGCCTGCTGTATAAACCGGTAGGGTGTGCATGGGGCGGATATAGCTTTGTAGATCCTAGATCTCCTCAGAAATGCAATGATACCAGCAAACTCAGCAGCATTCCAAGTGGTGGCATCCAAGTGAGCACAAATGTTGTGCTTAGTGTTGATGATCCACCTATCCTGTAACACAAGACATATAAACATGAGATTTGTCCATAACAGAAACTATTGAAATTTAGACTGTTCTGAGATCAGTCTAGTTCAATCGTGCGATTGAGCCATACGACTGAGTTCAGTCGTGCGATTGAGCATGCGACTGACACGGCTGAGTTCAGTCAGGCGATTAGAGCATGCCGCTGAGTTCAACTGGGTGATTGAGCATGCGGCTGAGTTCATTGTGCGATTGAGCATGCGACTGAGTTCAATCGTGCGATTGAGCTCATACGCCTTGTTCATTCGATCGATTGAGTCATTCACCCAGCTCAATCGTGCGATTGAAGTTCATTTGGAGTTTCCATTCGCCTAACTCTCTATTCAACACTCTAACCTGGAATCTAGGTCAAAACTTGATGTTAAACGTTGTACTTAGACTCTTTAGGTGCGCAGGGACCCTAACTTTCACTGTATGTCCTTAATTTTAACTATTATGCAGATTTAAGAGGTCTATTTGAAAGTTTTTACCGATTTCTTGATTTTAATCAAATTGGATAGTTAGGGTTTTATTACGCCACACATTTTGTGCGATTTCATTCACTAAGTACTTGTAGAAGATGAGAGTTCATGTTAGTAACACAATCTCAGTGCAAAATCAAAGAAATCAAATTTTGGCAGAGTATGTTTGCTTTCGGGCGATTTGGGAGCGATTGAATGGTGATGAGTTTAGAAAGGAGAGCGTCGATTTCAAGGTTGATTTTTGTAGTCTTGGGTTCGTTTGGGTTTCGGGTTAAAAGGTTGATACAAATCTCCAGTTATGATTGTTTAGTGTGATTTCCTTGATCATTTTGCTTTGATCTAAATAAATAAATTTCAAAGTGTGTTTAGAATGCATGAAATTCGCAACCAAATAGGATTGGATGTTGTTACCATATGCAAAAGCTATTCATGTAAGAACTAATCATGTTTTGCATTTTCATTTTCGTTGTTCATTTGTCATGTATATTATTAAACCTTTGTCAATGATTGGATGCATAAATAGTTAGTATCTACATTATTTATGAAATACAAGACAATATAACTTTCTTTGTTTTTTTAGATTGATTTAACTACTAATTCACATATCATCAATTGAGTTTCATTCGTGACTTTAAATTACATTCGTTCAACAACTATAAACTAATTCTTGATTCTTATGGAGTGAATACGAGTTGTTCGTTGATCCTTTACTACTAGAATCATTTCATTTGTGCGTAATATAGGATATTGTGGATTGAGAGTTGACATTAGAATGATTCTAGTGCATTTGTTAGGCAATAGCATGTGAAGACGGAAGTAGAGTGTTATAGATGAGTTTAGAAAGGAGAGCATCGATTTCAAGGTGATTTGTGTAGTCTTGTGTTCGGTTTTGGTTTCAGGATAAAGAGTTGATACAACATGACCAATCTGATTGTTCAGTGTGATTTCCTTAATCATTTTGCTTTGATCTAAATAAATAAATTTCGGAGTGTGCTTAGAAGGCAAGAAAATCGCAACCAAATAGGATTGGAGGTTGTTACCATAAGCAAAAGCTATTCATGCAAGAACTATTGATGTTTTGCATTTTCATTTTCGTTGTTCGTTTGTCATGTTTTTGTTAAGCATTTGTGAATGATTGGATGCATAAATAGTTAGTAACTATATTATTTGTGAAATACAAGACAATATAACTTTCTTTGTTGTTTTAGATTGATTTAACTACTAATTCACTTATCATAAAGTGAGTTTCATTCGTGACATTAAATTACATTCGCTCAACAGCTGTTAACTAATTCTTGATTCTTATGGATTGAATATGACTTGTTCGTTAATCCTTTACTACTAGAATCATTTCCTTGGTTCGTAATATAGGATTTTATCGATTGAGATTTGACATTGGATGATTCTAGTGGATTTGGTAGGCAATAACGTGTGAAGATGGTAGTAGAGTATTATAGATGAGTTTGGAAAGGAGAGCAATGATTTCAAGGTTGATTTTTGTAGTCTTTTGTTTGGTTTTGGTTTCGGGTTAAAGAGTTGATACAAATTGTCCAGTTATGATTGTTTAGTGTGATTTCCTTGAACATTTTGCTTTGATCAAAATAAATAAATTTGAAGTGTGTTTAGAAGGCATGAAAATCACAACCAAATAGGATTGGATGTTGTTACTATAAGCAAAAATATTCATGCAAGAACTATTGATGTTTTGCATTTTCATTTCGTTGTTCGTTTGTCATGTATATTATTAAGCCTTTGTGAATGATTGGATGCATAAATAGTTAGTATCTAAATTATTTATGAAATACAAGACAATATAACTTTCTTTGTTGTTTTAGATTGATTTAACTACTAATTCACTTATCATAAATTCAGTTTCATTCTTGACATTAATTACATTCGCTCAATAGCTGTTAACTAATTCTTGATTCTATGGAGTGAATACGAGTTGTTTGTTAATCCTTTACTACTAGAATCATTTCCTTGGTTCGTAATATAGGAGATTGTGGATTGAGAGTTGAGATTAGAATGATTCTAGTGCATTTGGTAGACAATAACATGTGAAGACGGTAGTAGAGTATATAGATGAGCTTAGAAAGGAGAGCATTGATTTCAAGGTTGATTTGTGTAGTCTTGTGTTCGGTTTTGGTTTCGAGATAAAGTGTTGATACAAAATTAACAGTTCTGATTGTTTAGTGTGATTTCCTTAATCATTTTGCTTTGATCTAAATAAATAAATTTCGGAGTGTGTTTAGAAGGCAGGAAAATCGCAACCAAATAGGATTGGAGATTGTTACCATAAGCAAAAGCTATTCATGCAAAACTATTGATGTTTTGCATTTTCATTTTCGTTGTTCGTTTGTCATGTTTTTGTTAAGCCTTTGTGAATGATTGGATGCATAAATAGTAGTAACTATATTATTTGTGAAATACAAGACAATATAACTATCTTTGTTGTTTTAGATTGATTTAGCTACTAATTCACTTATCATAAAGTGAGTTTCATTCGTAACATTAAATTACTTTCGCTCAACAGCTGTTAACTAATTTTTGATCTTATGGAGTGAATAAGAGTTATTCGTTAATCCTTTACTACTAGAATCATTTCCTGGTTCGTAATATAGGATTTTATGGATTGAGATTTGACATTGGAATGATTCTAGTGGATTTGGTAGGCAATAGCGTGTGAAGATGTTAGTAGAGCATTATAGATGAGTTTGGAAAGGAAAGCATCGATTTCAAGGTTGATTTTTGTAGTCTGTTGTTTGGTTTTGGTTTCGGGTTAAAGACTTGATACAAATTGTCCAGTTATGATTGTTTAGTGTGATTTTCTTGATCATTGTGCTTTGATCTAAATAAATAAATTTCGAAGTGTGTTTAGAAGGCATAAAAATCACAACCAATAGGATTGGATGTTGTTACCATATGCAAAAGCTATTCATGCAATAACTGTTGATGTTTTGCATTTTCATTTTCGTTGTTCGTTTGTCATGTATATTATTAAGCATTTGTGAATGATTGGATGCATAAATAGTTAGCATCATATATTATGAAATACAAGACAATACAACTTTCTTTGTTGTTTTAGATTGATTTAACTACTAATTCACTTATCATCAATTGAGTTTCATTCGTGATTTTAGATTACATTCGTTCAACAACTATAAACTAATTCTTGATTCTTATGGAGTGAATACGAGTTGTTCGTTGATCTTTTACTACTAGAATCATTTCTTTTGTGCGTAATATAGGATATTGTGGATTGAGAGTTAACATTAGAATGATTCTAGTGCATTTGCTAGGCAATAGCATGTGAAGACGGTAGTAGAGTGTTATAGATGAGTTTAGAAAGGAGAGCATGGATTTCAAGGTTGATTTGTGTAGTCTTGTGTTCGGTTTTGGTTTCGGGTCATTGAGTTTATACAAAATGACCAGTTTTGATTGTTTAGTGTGATTTCCTTAATCATTTTGCTTTGATCTAATTAAATAAATTTTGGTGTGTGTTTAGAAGGCAGGAAAATCGCAACCAAATGGGATTGGAGGTTGTTACCATAAGCAAAAGCTATTCATGCAAGCACTATTGATGTTTTGCATTATCATTTTCGTTGTTCGTTTGTCATGGTTTTGTTATGCCTTTGTGAATGATTGGATGCATAAATAGTTAGTAACTTATATTATGAAATACAAGACAATATAACTTTCTTTGTTGTTTTAGATTGATTTAACTACTAATTCACTTATATTATTAAGCCTTTGTGAATGATTGGATGCATAAATTGTTAGTATCTATATTATTTATGAAATACAAGACAATATAACTTTCTTTGTTGTTAGAGATTGATTTAAATACTAATTCACTCATCATAATTTGAGTTTTATTCGTGACATTAAATTACATTCGTTAACAACTATAAACTAATTCTTGATTTTATGGAGTGAATACAAGTTGTTCGTTGATCCTTTACTACTAGAATCATTTCTTTGGTGCGTAATATAGTATATTGTGGATTAAGAGTTGACATTAGAATGAATCTAGTGCATTTGGTAGGAAAAAGCATGTGAAGACGGTAGTAGAGTTTATAGATGATTTTAGAAAGGAGAGCATCGATTTCAAGGTTGATTTGTGTTGTCTTGTGTTCAGTTTTGGTTTCGGGATAAAGAGTTGATACAAAATGACCAGTTCTGATTGTTTAGTGTGATTTCCTTAATCATTTTGCTTCGATCTAAATAAATAAATTCGCTGTGTGTGTTTAGAAGGCAGGAAAATCGCAACCAAATAGGATTGGAGGTTGTTACCATAAGCAAAAGCTATTCATGCAAGAACTATTAACGTTTTGCATTTTCATTTTCGTTATTCATTTGTCATGTTTTTGTTAAGCCTTTGTGAATGATTGGATGCATAAATAATTAGTAACTATATTATTTGTGATATACAAGACAATATAACATGCTTTGTTGTTTTAGATTGATTTAACTACTAATTCACTTATCAATAATTGGGTTTCATTCGTGACATTAAATTACATTCGCTCAACAGTTGTTAACTAATTCTTGATTCTTATGGAGTGAATACGAGTTGTTCGTTAATCCTTTACTACAAGAATCATTTCCTTGATTCGTAACATAGGATATTGTGGATTGAGAGTTGACATTAGAATGATTCTAGTGCATTTGTTAGGCAATAGCATGTGAAGACGGTAGTAGAGTTTATAGATGAATTTAGAAAGGAGAGCATCGATTCAAGGTTGATTTGTGTTGTCTTGTGTTCAGTTTTGGTTTCGGGATAAAGAGTTGATACAAAAGACCAGTTCTGATTGTTTAGTGTGATTTCCTTAATCATTTTGCTTCGATCTAAACAAAAAAATTTCGCTGTGTGTTTAGAAGGCAGGAAAATCGCAACCAAATAGGATTGGAGTTGTTACCATAAGCAAAAGCTATTCATGCAAGAACTATTAACGTTTTGCATTTTCATTTTCGTTATTCATTTGTCATGTTTTTGTTAAGACTTTGTGAATGATTGGATGCATAAATAATTAGTAACTATATTATTTGTGATATACAAGACAATATAACATGCTTTGTTGTTTTAGATTGATTTAACTACTAATTCACTTATCAATAATTGGGTTTCATTCGTGACATTAAATTACATTCGCTCAACAGTTGTTAACTAATCTTGATTCTTATGGAGTGAATACGAGTTGTTCGTTAATCCTTTACTACAAGAATCATTTCCTTGATTCGTAACATAGGATATTGTGGATTGAGAGTTGACATTAGAATGATTCTAGTGCATTTGTTAGGCAATAGCATGTGAAGACGGTAGTAGAGTATTATAGATGAGTTTAGAAAGGAGAGCATTGATTTCAAGGTTGATTTGTGTAGTCTTGTGTTCGGTTTTGGTTTCGGGATAAAGAGTTGATACAAAATGAACAGTTGTGATTGTTTAGTGTGATTTCCTTAATCATTTTGCTTTGATCTAATAAATAAATTTCGGAGTTTGTTTAGAAGGCAGGAAAATCACACCAAATAGGATTGGAGGTTGTTACCATAAGCAAAAGCTATTCATGCAAGTACTATTGATGTGTTGCATTTTCATTTTCGTTGTTTGTTTGTCATGTATATTATTAAGCATTTGTGAATGATTGGATGCATAAATAGTTAGTATCTATATTATTTACGAAATACAAGACAATATAACTTTCTTTGTTGTTTTAGATTGATTTAACTACTAATTCACTTATTATCAATTGAGTTTGATTCGTGATTTTAGATTTCATTCGTTCAAAAACTGTAACTAATTCTTGATTCTTATGGTGTGAATACGAGTTGTTCGTTGATCCTTTACTACTAGAATCATTTCTTTTGTGCGTAATATAGGATATTGTGGATTGAGAGTTGACATTAGAATGATTCTAGTGCATTTGCTAGGCAATAGCATGTGAATACGGTAGTAGAGTGTTATAGATGAGTTTAGAAAGGAGAGCATGGATTTCAAGGTTGATTTGTGTAGTCTTGTGTTCGAGTTTGGTTTCGGGTCATTGAGTTTATACAAAATGACCAGTTCTGATTGTTTAGTGTGATTTACTTAATCATTTTGCTTTGATCTAAATAAATAAATTTGGTGGTGTTTTAGAAGGCAGGAAAATCGCAACCAAATGGGATTGGAGGTTGTTACCATAAGCAAAAGCTATTCATGCAAGCACTATTGATGTTTTGCATTATCATTTTCGTTGTTCGTTTGTCATGGTTTTGTTATGCCTTTGTGAATGATTGGATGAAAAAATAGTTAGTAACTATATATTTGTGAAATACAAGACAATATAACTTTCTTTGTTATTTTAGATTGATTTAACTACTAATTCACTTATATTATTAAGCCTTTGTGAATGATTGGATGCATAAATTGTTAGTATCTATATTATTTATGTTATACAAGACAATATAACTTTCTTTATTGTTTTAGATTGATTTAAATACTAATTCACTTATCGTAAATTGAGTTTCATTCGTGACATTAAATTACATTCGTTAAACAACTATAAACTATTTCTTGATTTTATGGAGTGAATACGAGTTGTTCGTTGATCCTTTACTACTTGATCATTTCTTTGGTGCGTAATATAGGATATTGTGGATTAAGAGTTGACATTAGAATGAATCTAGTGCATTTGGTAGGAAAAAGCATGTGAAGACGGTAGTAGAGTTTATAGATGATTTTAGAAAGGAGAGCATCGATTTCAAGGTTGATTTGTGTTGTCTTGTGTTCAGTTTTGGTTTCGGGATAAAGAGTTGATACAAAATGACCAGTTTTGATTGTTTAGTGTGATTTCCTTAATCATTTTGCTTCGATCTAAATAAATAAATTTCGGTGTGTGTTAAAAGGCAGGAGGAAAATTGCAACAAATAGGATTGGAGGTTGTTACCATAAGCAAAAGCTATTAATGCAAGAACTATTAATGTTTTGCATTTTCATTTTCGTTATTCATTTGTCATGTTTTTGTTAAGCCTTTGTGAATGATTGGATGCATAAATAATTAGTAACTATATTATTTGTGAAATACAAGACAATATAACTTGCTTTGTTGTTTTAGATTGATTTAACTACTAATTCACTTATCAATAATTGGGTTTCATTCGTGAGATTAAATACATTCGTCAATAGATGTTAACTAATTCTTGATTCTTATGGTGTGAAGACGAGTTGTTCGTTAAACCTTTACTACTAGAATCATTTCTTTGGTGCGTAATATAGGATATTGTGGATTGAGAGCTGACATTAGAATGATTCTAGCGCATTTGGTAGGCAATAGCATGTGAAGACGGTAGTAGAGTGTTATAGATGAGTTTAGAAAGAGAGCATCGATTTCAAGGTTGATTTGTGTAGTCTTGTGTTCGGTTTGGTTTTGGGATAAAGAGTTGATACAAAATGACCAGTTCTGATTGTTTAGTGTGATTTCCTGAATCATTTTGCTTTGATCTAAATAAATAATTCGGAGTGTGTTTAGAATGTCGGAAAATCGCAACCAAATAGGATGGATGTTGTTACCATATGCAAAAGCTATTCATGTAAGAACTAATCATGTTTTGCATTTTCATTTTCGTTGTTCATTTGTCATGTATATTATTAAACCTTTGTCAATGATTGGATGCATAAATAGTTAGTATCTACATTATTTATGAAATACAAGACAATATAACTTTCTTTGTTTTTTTAGATTGATTTAACTACTAATTCACATATCATCAATTGAGTTTCATTCGTGACTTTAAATTACATTCGTTCAACAACTATAAACTAATTCTTGATTCTTATGGAGTGAATACGAGTTGTTCGTTGATCCTTTACTACTAGAATCATTTCATTTGTGCGTAATATAGGATATTGTGGATTGAGAGTTGACATTAGAATGATTCTAGTGCATTTGTTAGGCAATAGCATGTGAAGACGGAAGTAGAGTGTTATAGATGAGTTTAGAAGGAGAGCATCGATTTCAAGGTTGATTTGTGTAGTCTTGTGTTCGGTTTTGGTTTCAGGATAAAGAGTTGATACAACATGACCAATCTGATTGTTCAGTGTGATTTCCTTAATCATTTTGCTTTGATCTAAATAAATAAATTTCGGAGTGTGCTTAGAAGGCAAGAAAATCGCAACCAAATAGGATTGGAGGTTGTTACCATAAGCAAAAGCTATTCATGCAAGAACTATTGATGTTTTGCATTTTCATTTTCGTTGTTCGTTTGTCATGTTTTTGTTAAGCATTTGTGAATGATTGGATGCATAAATAGTTAGTAACTATATTATTTGTGAAATACAAGACAATATAACTTTCTTTCTTTGTTGTTTTAGATTGATTTAACTACTAATTCACTTATCATAAAGTGAGTTTCATTCGTGACATTAAATTACATTCGCTCAACAGCTGTTAACTAATTCTTGATTCTTATGGATTGAATATGACTTGTTCGTTAATCCTTTACTACTAGAATCATTTCCTTGGTTCGTAATATAGGATTTTATCGATTGAGATTTGACATTGGGATGATTCTAGTGGATTTGGTAGGCAATAACGTGTGAGATGGTAGTAGAGTATTATAGATGAGTTTGGAAAGGAGAGCAATGATTTCAAGGTTGATTTTTGTAGTCTTTTGTTTGGTTTTGGTTTCGGGTTAAAGAGTTGATACAAATTGTCCAGTTATGATTGTTTAGTGTGATTTCCTTGAACATTTTGCTTTGATCAAAATAAATAAATTTTGAAGTGTGTTTAGAAGGCATGAAAATCACAACCAAATAGGATTGGATGTTGTTACTATAAGCAAAAACTATTCATGCAAGAACTATTGATGTTTTGCATTTTCATTTCGTTGTTCGTTTGTCATGTATATTATTAAGCCTTTGTGAATGATTGGATGCATAAATAGTTAGTATCTAAATTATTTATGAAATACAAGACAATATAACTTTCTTTGTTGTTTTAGATTGATTTAACTACTAATTCACTTATCATAAATTCAGTTTCATTCTTGACATTAAATTACATTCGCTCAATAGCTGTTAACTAATTCTTGATTCTTATGGAGTGAATACGAGTTGTTTGTTAATCCTTTACTACTAGAATCATTTCCTTGGTTCGTAATATAGGAGATTGTGGATTGAGAGTTGAGATTAGAATGATTCTAGTGCATTTGGTAGACAATAACATGTGAAGACGGTAGTAGAGTATTATAGATGAGCTTAGAAAGGAGAGCATTGATTTCAAGGTTGATTTGTGTAGTCTTGTGTTCGTTTTGGTTTCGAGATAAAGTGTTGATACAAAATTAACAGTTCTGATTGTTTAGTGTGATTTCCTTAATCATTTTGCTTTGATCTAAATAAATAAATTTCGGAGTGTGTTTAGAAGGCAGGAAAATCGCAACCAAATAGGATTGGAGATTGTTACCATAAGCAAAAGCTATTCATGCAACAACTATTGATGTTTTGCATTTTCATTTTCGTTGTTCGTTTGTCATGTTTTTGTTAAGCCTTTGTGAATGATTGGATGCATAAATAGTTAGTAACTATATTATTTGTGAAATACAAGACAATATAACTATCTTTGTTGTTTTAGATTGATTTAGCTACTAATTCACTTATCATAAAGTGAGTTTCATTCGTAACATTAAATTACTTTCGCTCAACAGCTGTTAACTAATTTTTGATCCTTATGGAGTGAATAAGAGTTATTCGTTAATCCTTTACTACTAGAATCATTTCCTTGGTTCGTAATATAGGATTTTATGGATTGAGATTTGACATTGGAATGATTCTAGTGGATTTGGTAGGCAATAGCGTGTGAAGATGTTAGTAGAGCATTATAGATGAGTTTGGAAAGGAAAGCATCGATTTCAAGGTTGATTTTTGTAGTCTGTTGTTTGGTTTTGGTTTCGGGTTAAAGACTTGATACAAATTGTCCAGTTATGATTGTTTAGTGTGATTTTCTTGATCATTGTGCTTTGATCTAAATAAATAAATTTCGAAGTGTGTTTAGAAGGCATAAAAATCACAACCAATAGGATTGGATGTTGTTACCATATGCAAAAGCTATTCATGCAATAACTGTTGATGTTTTGCATTTTCATTTTCGTTGTTCGTTTGTCATGTATTATTAAGCATTTGTGAATGATTGGATGCATAAATAGTTAGCATCTATATTATTTATGAAATACAAGACAATACAACTTTCTTTGTTGTTTTAGATTGATTTAACTACTAATTCACTTATCATCAATTGAGTTTCATTCGTGATTTTAGATTACATTCGTTCAACAACTATAAACTAATTCTTGATTCTTATGGAGTGAATACGAGTTGTTCGTTGATCTTTTACTACTAGAATCATTTCTTTTGTGCGTAATATAGGATATTGTGGATTGAGAGTTAACATTAGAATGATTCTAGTGCATTTGCTAGGCAATAGCATGTGAAGACGGTAGTAGAGTGTTATAGATGAGTTTAGAAAGGAGAGCATGGATTTCAAGGTTGATTTGTGTAGTCTTGTGTTCGGTTTTGGTTTCGGGTCATTGAGTTTATACAAAATGACCAGTTCTGATTGTTTAGTGTGATTTCCTTAATCATTTTGCTTTGATCTAATTAAATAAATTTTGGTGTGTGTTTAGAAGGCAGGAAAATCGCAACCAAATGGGATTGGAGGTTGTTACCATAAGCAAAAGCTATTCATGCAAGCACTATTGATGTTTTGCATTATCATTTTCGTTGTTCGTTTGTCATGGTTTTGTTATGCCTTTGTGAATGATTGGATGCATAAATAGTTAGTAACTATATTATTTATGAATACAAGACAATATAACTTTCTTTGTTGTTTTAGATTGATTTAACTACTAATTCACTTATATTATTAAGCCTTTGTGAATGATTGGATGCATAAATTGTTAGTATCTATATTATTTATGAAATACAAGACAATATAACTTTCTTTGTGTTTTAGATTGATTAAATACTAATTCACTCATCATAATTTGAGTTTTATTCGTGACATTAAATTACATTCGTTAAACAACTATAAACTAATTCTTGATTTTATGGAGTGAATACAAGTTGTTCGTTGATCCTTTACTACTAGAATCATTTCTTTGGTGCGTAATATAGTATATTGTGGATTAAGAGTTGACATTAGAATGAATCTAGTGCATTTGGTAGGAAAAAGCATGTGAAGACGGTAGTAGAGTTTATAGATGATTTTAGAAAGGAGAGCATCGATTTCAAGGTTGATTTGTGTTGTCTTGTGTTCAGTTTTGGTTTCGGGATAAAGAGTTGATACAAAATGACCAGTTCTGATTGTTTAGTGTGATTTCCTTAATCATTTTGCTTCGATCTAAATAAATAAATTTCGCTGTGTGTTTAGAAGGCAGGAAAATCGCAACCAAATAGGATTGGAGGTTGTTACCATAAGCAAAAGCTATTCATGCAAGAACTATTAACGTTTTGCATTTTCATTTTCGTTATTCATTTGTCATGTTTTTGTTAAGCCTTTGTGAATGATTGGATGCATAAATAATTAGTAACTATATTATTTGTGATATACAAGACAATATAACATGCTTTGTTGTTTTAGATTGATTTACTACTAATTCACTTATCAATAATTGGGTTTCATTCGTGACATTAATTACATTCGCTCAACAGTTGTTAACTAATTCTTGATTCTTATGGAGTGAATACGAGTTGTTCGTTAATCCTTTACTACAAGAATCATTTCCTTGATTCGTAACATAGGATATTGTGGATTGAGAGTTGACATTAGAATGATTCTAGTGCATTTGTTAGGCAATAGCATGTGAAGACGGTAGTAGAGTTTATAGATGAATTTAGAAAGGAGAGCATCGATTTCAAGGTTGATTTGTGTTGTCTTGTGTTCAGTTTTGGTTTCGGGATAAAGAGTTGATACAAAATGACCAGTTCTGATTGTTTAGTGTGATTTCCTTAATCATTTTGCTTCGATCTAACAAAAAAATTTCGCTGTGTGTTTAGAAGGCAGGAAAATCGCAACCAAATAGGATTGGAGGTTGTTACCATAAGCAAAAGCTATTCATGCAAGAACTATTAACGTTTTGCATTTTCATTTTCGTTATTCATTTGTCATGTTTTTGTTAAGACTTTGTGAATGATTGGATGCATAAATAATTAGTAACTATATTATTTGTGATATACAAGACAATATAACATGCTTTGTTGTTTTAGATTGATTTAACTACTAATTCACTTATCAATAATTGGGTTTCATTCGTGACATTAAATTACATTCGCTCAACAGTTGTTAACTAATTCTTGATTCTTATGGAGTGAATACGAGTTGTTCGTTAATCCTTTACTACAAGAATCATTTCCTTGATTCGTAACATAGGATATTGTGGATTGAGAGTTGACATTAGAATGATTCTAGTGCATTTGTTAGGCAATAGCATGTGAAGACGGTAGTAGAGTATTATAGATGAGTTTAGAAAGGAGAGCATTGATTTCAAGGTTGATTTGTGTAGTCTTGTGTTCGGTTTTGGTTTCGGGATAAAGAGTTGATACAAAATGAACAGTTGTGATTGTTTAGTGATTTCCTTAATCATTTTGCTTTGATCTAAATAAATAAATTTCGGAGTTTGTTTAGAAGGCAGGAAAATCACAACCAAATAGGATTGGAGGTTGTTACCATAAGCAAAAGCTATTCATGCAAGTACTATTGATGTGTTGCATTTTCATTTTCGTTGTTTGTTTGTCATGTATATTATTAAGCATTTGTGAATGATTGGATGCATAAATAGTTAGTATCTATATTATTACGAAATACAAGACAATATAACTTTCTTTGTTGTTTTTTAGATTGATTTAACTACTAATTCACTTATTATCAATTGAGTTTGATTCGTGATTTTAGATTTCATTCGTTCAACAACTGTAAACTAATTCTTGATTCTTATGGTGTGAATACGAGTTGTTCGTTGATCCTTTACTACTAGAATCATTTCTTTTGTGCGTAATATAGGATATTGTGGATTGAGAGTTGACATTAGAATGATTCTAGTGCATTTGCTAGGCAATAGCATGTGAATACGGTAGTAGAGTGTTATAGATGAGTTAGAAAGGAGAGCATGGATTTCAAGGTTGATTTGTGTAGTCTTGTGTTCGAGTTTGGTTTCGGGTCATTGAGTTTATACAAAATGACCAGTTCTGATTTTTAGTGTGATTTACTTAATCATTTTGCTTTGATCTAAATAAATAATTTTGGTGTGTGTTTAGAAGGCAGGAAAATCGCAACCAAATGGGATTGGAGGTTGTTACCATAAGCAAAAGCTATTCATGCAAGCACTATTGATGTTTTGCATTATCATTTTCGTTGTTCGTTTGTCATGGTTTTGTTATGCCTTTGTGAATGATTGGATGAAAAAATAGTTAGTAACTATATTATTTGTGAAATACAAGACAATATAACTTCTTTGTTATTTTAGATTGATTTAACTACTAATTCACTTATATATTAAGCCTTTGTGAATGATTGGATGCATAAATTGTTAGTATCTATATTATTTATGTTATACAAGAAATATAACTTTCTTTATTGTTTTAGATTGATTTAAATACTAATTCACTTATCGTAAATTGAGTTTCATTCGTGACATTAAATTACATTCGTTAAACAACTATAAACTATTTCTTGATTTTATGGAGTGAATACGAGTTGTTCGTTGATCCTTTACTACTTGAATCATTTCTTTGGTGCGTAATATAGGATATTGTGGATTAAGAGTTGACATTAGAATGAATCTAGTGCATTTGGTAGGAAAAAGCATGTGAAGACGGTAGTAGAGTTTATATAGATTTTTAGAAAGGAGAGCATCGATTTCAAGGTTGATTTGTGTTGTCTTGTGTTCAGTTTTGGTTTCGGGATAAAGAGTTGATACAAAATGACCAGTTTTGATTGTTTAGTGTGATTTCCTTAATCATTTTGCTTCGATCTAAATAAATAAATTTCGGTGTGTGTTTAAAAGGCAGGAAAATTGCAACCAAATAGGATTGGAGGTTGTTACCATAAGCAAAAGCTATAATGCAAGAACTATTAATGTTTTGCATTTTCATTTTCGTTATTCATTTGTCATGTTTTTGTTAAGCCTTTGTGAATGATTGGATGCATAAATAATTAGTAACTATATTATTTGTGAAATACAAGACAATATAACTTGCTTTGTTGTTTTAGATTGATTTAACTACTAATTCACTTATCAATAATTGGGTTTCATTCGTGAGATTAAATTACATTCGCTCAATAGCTGTTAACTAATTCTTGATTCTTATGGTGTGAAGACGAGTTGTTCGTTAAACCTTTACTACTAGAATCATTTCTTTGGTGCGTAATATAGGATATTGTGGATTGAGAGCTGACATTAGAATGATTCTAGCGCATTTGGTAGGCAATAGCATGTGAAGACGGTAGTAGAGTGTTATAGATGAGTTTAGAAAGGAGAGCATCGATTTCAAGGTTGATTTGTGTAGTCTTGTGTTCGGTTTGGTTTTGGGATAAAGAGTTGATACAAAATGACCAGTTCTGATTGTTTAGTGTGATTTCCTGAATCATTTTGCTTTGATCTAAATAAATATTTCGGAGTGTGTTTAGAATGTCGGAAAATCGCAACCAATAGGATTGGAGGTTGTTACCATAAGCAAAAGCGATTCATGCAAGAACTATTGATGTTTTTCATTTTCATTTTGTTGTTCGTTTGTCATGTTTTTGTTAAGCCTTTGTGAATGATTGGATGCATAAATAGTTAGTAACTATATTATTTGTGAAATAGAGGGCAATAGAACTTTCTTTGTTGTTTTAGATTGATTTAACTACTAATTCACTTTTCATAAAGTGAGTTTCATTTGTGACATTAAATTACATTCGCTCAATAGCTGTTAACTAATTCTTGATTCTTATGGAGTGAATACGAGTTGTTTGTTAATCCTTTACTACTAGAATCATTTCCTTCCTTGGTGTAATATAGGATTTTATGGATTGAGATTTGACATTGGAATGATTTTAGTGGATTTGGTAGGCAATAGCATGTGAAGATGGTAGTAGAGTATTATAGATGAGTTTGGAAAGGAGAGCATCGATTTCAAGGTTGATTTTTGTAGTCTATTGTTTGGTTTTCATTACGGGTATAGAGTTGATACAAGTTTTCTAGTTATGATGTTTAGTGTGATTTCCTTGATCATTTGCTTTGATCTAAATAAGTAAATTTCGAAGTGTGTTTAGAAGGCTTGAAAATAGCAACCAAATAGGATTGGATGTTGTTACCATAAGTAATAGCTATTCATGCAAGAACTATTGATGTTTTGCATTTTCGTTTTTGTTGTTCGTTTCTCATGTATATTATTAAGCCTTTGTGAATGATTGGATGCATAAATAGTTAGTATCTATATTATTTATGAAATACAAGACAATATAACTTTTTATGTTGTTTTAGATTGATTTAACTACTAATTCACTGATCATAAAGTGAGTTTCATTTGTGACATTAAATTACATTCGCTCAACAGCTGTTAACTAATTCTTGATTCCTATGGAGTGAATACGAGTTGTTCGTTGATCCTTTGCTACTAGAATCATTTCTTTGGTTCGTAATATAGGATTTTATGGATTGAGATTTGACATTGGAATGATTCTAGTGGATTTGGTAGGCAATAGCATGTGAAGATGGTAATAGAGTATTATAGATGTTTTGGAAAGGAGAGCATCGAATTCAAGGTTGATTTTTGTGTGTCTATTGTTTGGTTTTCGTTACGGGTTAAAGAGTTGATACAAATTTTCCAGTTATGATTGTTTAGTGTGATTTCCTTGATCATTTGCTTTGATCTAAATAAGTAAATTTCGAAATGTGTTTAGAAGGCTTGAAAATCACAACCAAATAGGATTGGATATTGTTACCATAAGCAAAACCTATTCATGCAAGAACTACTGATGTTTTGCATTTTCATTTTCGTTGTTCCTTTGTCATGTATATTATTAAGCCTTTGTGAATTATTGGATGCATAAATAGTTAGTATCTAAATTATTTAAGAAATACAAGACAATATAACTTTCTTTGTTGTTTTAGATTGATTTAACTACTAATTCACTTATCATAAATTGAGTTTCATTCGTGACGTTAAGTTACATTCGCTCAATAGCTGTTAACTAATTCTTTATTCTTATGGAGTGAATACGAGCTGTTCATTGATCCGTTACTACAATAATCATTTCTTTTGTGCGTAATTTAGGATATTGTGGATTGAGAGTTGACATTAGAATGATTCTAGTGCATTTGGAAGGCAATAGCATGTGAAGACGGTAGTAGTGTGTTATAGATGAGTTTAGAAAGGAGAGCATCGATTTCAAGGTTGATTTGTGTAGTCTTGTGTTCGGTTTTGGTTTCGGGATAAAGAGTTGATACAAAACGACTAGTTCTTATTGTTAGTGTGATTCCTTGGTCATTTTGCTTTGATCTAAATAAATAAATTTCGGAGTGTGTTTAGAACGCAGGAAAATCGCAACCAAATTGGATTCAAGATTGTTACCATAAGCAAAAGCTATTCATGCAAGAACTATTGATGTTTTTCATTTTAATTTTTGTTGTTCGTTTGTCATGTTTTTGTTAAGCCTTTGTGAATGATTGGATGCATAAATAGTTAGTAACTATATTATTTGTGAAATACAAGACAATACAACTTTCTTTGTGTTTTAGATTGATTTAACTACTAATTCACTTTTCATAAAGTGAGTTTCATTTGTGATATTAAGTTACATTCGCTCAACAGCTGTTAACTAATTCTTGATCTTATGGAATGAATACAAGTTGTTCGTTAATCCTTTATGTAGGGTTTTAACAAGTTTATCAAAGATCATATAATCTGTTTATATGAAAACGCAGCGGAATATATATATTTAAAACTTGTTAATAAGATGATTATTAACCATTAATAAAGAACCCCATGCCATGGATCATTATACAAGTGCATACAAAAGATAAACATGAGATGATGATACTACAACCTTTGTAGCTGCTCAAAACCGAATTTCTTGAGGTGAAAGAAGATGAAAAACGTGGCTGAATCTTCAAGGAAGAAGACCTCAAGAGGTGATACCCCAAGCTTGTACAAACACCTTGATTGCTAGGAATCTTGACACCAAATTTTCAGCAACCAAAAACACTTTGAAAGCTGAAAATTCTGCTTCTTTTCTCCTTCAAACCGTGAGATAGAGAGAGAGATTGAGAGAGTTCTCAAGAGTGTGTGTGTGTGTAAGAGAGAGGAGCAAGAGAGTTCAAGTGTGGGTGTAATGCATGGCCTTGGAACTAAACAAAAGGGGGAGGAACCAAGACAAAGGGGCGGCCGAAAATGGGCACCCTTTGTCTCCCCTTTGATCCAAATTTTTAAACAAACTAAAACACTCTTGCACCCTTATGATGTAAAATTAAACCATTTTAATTTTATATCACTAACACACACACTATTATTGTCATTGTCAAACTAATTAAAAAATGAACAAATAATCCCATATGAACAAATATATATATATATATATTATATATATATATATATATATATATATATATATATATATATATATATATATATATATATATATAAACTTGTTCATTCGCAAAAGCAATGATTTAGAAAACCCGGTTTCTAAATTGGTGTTGATATTTATTGTTTGATCTAATCAACAAATAAATATTTGTCGGTGTTTGTTTGGCTTGTTATGGGTATGACCCGACTTGGATCATATCACACTAGCCACATCAATTTAATATATATCTTGGGCACATCATTTCTTTCAATCTCCCACTTGCACAAGATTTATAGAAGATTGATGCAAGCAGCAAATAACGCCTAGCAACGGTTTGCTACCCCTAATGTATATGACTAAGTGCCATTCAATAACATCATCCTTTTCAAGTACCTTACTTGAAAATGTTTTAGGTGAATTAATCATCTATCCTTTTGTTGCAGATGTCATGTTAAATCCAAGAGACACAGAATAGTCATTCTCCGATGATTTAACTTTAACAGGCCTTAGACATCTAACTCTCAACGAATAAGAGGAACAAATTCCATCTTGACTACATACGTCTCTCACAATCACCTTATGTCATACCTGTACTCAGCCTTATGTACTGCCTTTTCAAAACAGCAAAGGACTAAGTCAAAGTACAATACTTGGTGAATATCAAGACCAATATGTATCTCAGGTCTGAGGATACAATCATATTCGCCTTTACTCAAAATTTCTTATGACTAATCAGAAAGATTCCATGCAGAAATAATTGAGAGCGGGTCAGTCCAATATCTATATCCCATAGATATCAATGAACCTTGGTAGCAATCTCTTGCTTTATATCATACCTTATGAATATCAACCAACTCCAAGTTCATTATAGTCTTACATTCATAGTTGTTCCCACAAGTATGATCGACTACGGACGTTGAGAATAATTTATTTATTCACGGATTTAAACATGCTAAAATAGAAGAACAAACAAAATTATAACCATATAATTAAGTCAAATAACATTAGTTCCAATATCCAAATACAAAATACAACATCAAACCCAGTCACTTGAATATCTAAGTCCCATGGCACAAGCATGACCTTCATGCTTTGCCTTATCAAGGAGTTTTGTGAGTGGATCCGCAATGTTTTTATCAGTGTGGACTTTGTGAATACATATCTTTCCTTTTTCAACTTCATCCCTTATGTAGTTAAATCTCCGTTCAATGTGCCGAGTCTTTTGATGAGCACGAGGTTCCTTGATTTGAGCAATCGCACCCTCGTTGTCACAAAATATCTCTAGGGGATCCTGAATGGAAGGGACTACCCCTAGATCGGCTATGAATTTCTTTATCCATGCAGCTTCCTGTGCTGCCATTGAAGCGGCGACGTATTCTGACTCTGTAGTGGACAACGCTACGACTTCTTGCTTTGAGCTTTTCCAAGATATAGCTCCCCCATTCAGAATAAAGATGTACCCCGACTAAGATCGTGAATCATCTCGATCGGTTTGGAAACTCGCATCCGTGTAACCTTTTACAACAAGTTCCTCTTCACCAGACCCGTAGATCAAGAACATGTCCTTAGTCCTCCTTAGGTACTTCAGATGTTCTTGACAGCCATCCAATGACTATCACCAGGATTTTGCTAGTATCTACTTGTCATGCTTAAAGCGCATGGCACGTCTGGTCTAGTGCATATCATTGCATACATGATGGATCCTATAGCAGATGCATATGGGATTGCCTTCATTCTATTTTGCTCCTCCTTGGAGTTTGGACATTGAGTTGTACTCAATATTGTCCCTCTTTGAATAGGTACATTACCTTTCTTAGAGTTTTCCATCTTGAACCTTTTCAAGATTTTGTCAATGTATGCACTTTGATTCAAAACAATTAGCCGTCTTGATCTATCCCTATAGATCTTTATTCCCAGAATATAGGCGGCTTCACCAAGATCCTTTATGGAAAAACAACTTCCAAGCCAGGTTTTTACACCTTCCATGGTTGGAATGCCATTTCCAAACAGTAGTATGTCATCGACATACAATACTAGGAAGGTTATTGTGCTCCCACTAGCCTTCTTATACACGCAAGCCTCATCAGCGTTTTTGATGAAGCCAAATTTCTTTACTTCATCATCAAAACGGTGATTCCAACTTCTTGATGCTTGTTTCAATCCATAGATTGATTTCATTAACTTGCATACTTTATTAGGATATTTTGGATCGACAAAACCTTCAGGCTGAACCATAGATTGATGTCCATTTAGGAAAGTGGTTTTGACATCCATTTGCCAAATCACATAATCATAATGAGCTGCTATGGCAAACAATATCCTTATAGACTTAAGCATTGCAACAGGTGAGAAGGTTTCATCATAATCAACCCCTTGAGTTTGAGTGAAACCCTTTGCTACAAGTCTAGCTTTGTAAGTATCCAAGTTTCCATGCATATCGGTTTTCTTCTTGAAAACCCACTTACTTCCAACTACTTTGGAATTAAGAGGTGGCTCAACAAGTTCCCAAACTTGATTGTCATACATGGATTGCATCTCAACGTTCATGGCCTCAAGCCATTTGTCACAATCCAAATTGGACACTTCATCATGATATGTGGCTGGTTCATCTGAATCCACCACATAGCATCCATCCATGAAAAATCCGTATCTTTCGGGTGGATTACTAGTTCTACCACTTCTGCGAACGTTTTGTGTGTATTGATCAACCGCTTGATCATCCTCAACATCCTCACGTTGAGTGCTAGTTTCAACCAAACGTGTATCGGGCTGTGTTTCTTGATCCTCCTCAAGATCCACTGTTCTATTGCTAGTTCCTTCCATAAGGAACTTAGTTTCTAAGAACTCACCCTTTCTGGCAACAAACACTTTTTGTTCCAGTGGATCATAGAAATAATATCCCATAGAATCTCTAGGATATCCAACAAAGATACACTTGGTGGATCGGACATCTAATTGTTTGGGGTGGGAGTCTTAACATAAACCTCACAACCCCAGACCCTTAAGTACGATAGGGATGGAACTCTTCCATGCCATATCTCAAAAGGTGTCTTTTCCAACGTTTTGGTTGGGGCCATATTCAGAATACGGGCCGCGGAGAGCAAAGCGAAACCCCAAAATGATAGAGGTAATGTGCTTCTAGCCATCATAGATCGAACCATATCCAATAAGGTTCGATTCCTCCTCTCAGACACACCATTATGTTGTGGTGTTCCAGGTGGAGTGAGTTGTGAGACAATCCACAACTCCTAAGATGATCTTGAAAAACATCACTTAGGTATTCGCCACCCTATCGGTGCGGAGAATTTTGATTGACCTGTTGAGTTGATTTTCTACTTCATTCTTGAAGATTTTGAACATTTCAAAAGCTTCATCTTTGTGCCTTAATAAGTACACATACCCATAACGACTATAATCGTCGGTAAAGGTAATGAAGTATCTTTCACCATTCCTAGTCATTGGCTTAAAAGGACCACATACATCCGAATGTATGATACCTAATAAATCTTTTGCCCTTTCGTTAGTTCCACTAAAGGGTGCCTTAGTCATTTTATTGTAAACAAGATTCACATACATCAAATGAATCATATTCATTTGTTTTTAAAAGACCATTCTTTTGAAGTGTTTGTATACGTTCTTGTTTATATGACCAAGGCGGCAATGCCAAAGGTAGGTATCACTCAAATCTAATTTGAGTCTTTTGGTGGTTGCTTGGTATATTGAGCTATCATATGTTACGTTTTCATGAACCAATTCATAAATACCATTACAAGGTATAGCTTTAAAATAAAATACATGATTTAAAGAAACATGAATATCATTGTCAACAAACTTGAAATCATAATCATATTGTCTTAAACGGGAAATAGAAATTATGTTCCTAGTCAAACTAGGAGCATATAATACATTATATAAAATGATTCCAAACCATTTGGAAGCTTCAAAATGTAGTCTCCTTGGGCTTCAACGTGAACCTTTGCACCATTGCCCATGAATAGACTTATTTCCCCTTTTGCATAATGCTCATTTCTTTTGAACCCCTGCATAAATTGCAAATGTGAGTTCCACATCCAGTATCTAATACCATGTGTTAGAAGAAATAACATTTAGCTCAACATGTATCATGTAAATTGTGACATCGGTAAATTTACGTTACCAAACTCCGTTAGTTCCGTTAAGTCTTGTAAACACGTGTCGTGAGCACACACTAGTGTCGTTGAACGTTGGTGACATAATAATATGATTAATGTTAATTTGATGTGAATCTAAGTGATTATGTGAGTATTGGGTTATGTTTATGTGTTTACACATTTATAAACGATTAATTAAAGAATTTATCGCGTAACGCGGAAACGTGTCTATTATTCGTATGTCTTGTGTTTTTATAAGGATAAGATATATAATGAACTTTATAAGTTTATATCTTTATATTATGAAGTTAAAACACTTTACAAAGAGTTTAAAGCTTAGTTTTTACAAAATACCAAAACACAAGGGTTTAAAGGGTAAATATGTAAATTAAAATTAATTAAAACAAAATTCCAAACCCTAACCCACCTTCGGCCGCAAACCATCTCCAAACACCCTCCACTTCGAATCCAGCCAAGAACAAGCAATTTTGTGTGGTTTTGATTCGATTACAAGTTATACAACACTTAGGAAGCATCGATTTCAAGCAATTACAGTTTAAAGGTTAGTTTTTGCGAGTTTTTGTGAAGGGTCATTATGGCCGAACCCTAATTCGTAAATTGGTTCTTGTTGGGTCGAATTGGTTGTTGTTTGATGATGTTAACATGTTAGTTAGATTGTATACATGTTAGTAACGTCGATTATGCAAGAATTCTATGTTTTAGTGGATTGATCATGAAATTGATTTTGAAGCAAACCCTAATCGTGATTATTGTGATTATGCATGATGGATGATTGTTTGATGAATGTTTGATGATTATTGGGTTGTATGAATGTTAGAATACGTTGATTATGCAAGAAAGTTGGGATTTTGATGCATTGTTCATGGGTTACTAAGAATAGTAACTTTATTTTGCATGTAGTAGTGATCTAGTGATGGATTGATGTTATGGATGGGTTCATGATGATAATTGGATGCTAGATTGATGTTATGAATGCTAGAAATCTTTAATTTGATGATGTTGATCATAGCTTGCCAAAAGTAGAAATTTTGTTATGAAGATTGTTGGATTGAGGTGTTTAAGTGTTGTTGATCATGTCTAGATGTTAGTATGAGCTTGAATTGGTATATTATTGATGAATCATGCATACCTTGGATGTTTGATAGATTTTGGACATTCTTTCCCAAAAGGGAAACTTTATTTGTGTAAACGTTGAAGTATGATGTTGTGATCATGTTTGAGATGATAGGAACTTGCTAATATGTTCAAGGATGGATTCTAGTGTAATAGAACGTGTTAAATTAGTTGTATGGCATGTTTGGATAATCATGGGTGATAATTGGAATTGGTAATCATGTATGGTTTGGGTATTGTGTAGTAGTAGGACATCATGCTTGGGTCTGGTAATTGATTGTTGTGATGTTGTGAATGCAATGCATATGCTTAAAGAATTGGTTATGATCATATACACGCGTGCGGATCTGAGGCCCTACTTAGTAGGATTGGCAGGGTTTGGGATGTGAAGTCGTGAGTGGCTTCACATGGCATGTGATGAATGGTTGAACCTTGTGTGACATGTTAGTTGTATTATAACTAGTGGATATGTTAATGTTCTAGATTCACATGACTTGTATAGTACTTGATTGTATGATGATCTAAGTGATACACTGGTTGATATAGCATACGTATGATACTATTTGAATGTTAATCATGTATGTTGTATGTGCTCATTGGCTTTATTTGAATTATAACTCATAATGTCACCAACGGGTCAAAGGGTCAACTAGGTCAAACGTGTCTATTTGTCTGGAAGCTTGAGTCTTTGATTTTGGTATGATTAGGGTTTCACATGTCTTTTATTTACACGTACTTATATACTCACATGATCTAGGTAACCTTTGAAGGTGGCTATCCTCTCGTTCTCAAATAAACCCTAAGTACTCTTTGCATACATCAGGTGAGTTCATGCCCCACTCTTTACTTAATCTCTTTTGGGGGAGATAGCAGACTGGTATTTATACGAACGCTTTCATTATTTAAGTTGTGTAAAATAATATAGTGTGTTTACCATGAGAAAAGTCCTCACACTTTTGAATTGTTAATATTAATAGCGGGGAAACTTGGGTAGTACTACTGGGTCTGACGAGCCCCACCTGTGTGACTCGAGGTCAACGGGTGCAATTTGTCCTATTGATCATTGTACGACATGGTAAGTCGTGACAGGAGGCAATAACTATGACAGTCAGCTTCAATTGCAAAATCACTATGTATTAATATTATGATAATAGACTAGCTATCTATTACCATACACTGCTTATATTTATCGCAACTGTTTACATGTTTATTGAACACAAACTCTTGAACTCACCAACCTATGTGTTGACATTTAGTATGCTTTTCTCAGGTCCTTAACTTGCTTGCCATAGGAGCACTGCACGGTTCACTTCATTTAAGACATTATGCTTCAAGACAATGTGACATTTTACAATTATGGTTTACTTTTTGGTTTGGCACTTGTTTTGCCATAAGTTATACTTTATTGTCTGGGTTGTTTTCAAAACGCTTCCGCATTGTTTAAAGTTGTGTTTTGGTTGATTTTGTTATGTTATGGCATATAGAGTCGTTCTGAGTAACTATTGACTGTGATCCTGGTTTGTTCACACGCCTCGCGGTAAAACTCCGCAAGTGGATTTTGAGGGTGTGACAGATTGGTATCAGAGCCATTGGTTATAGGGAACTAGGTTGCATACACACTAGACTATAACCGCACAGTTAGTAGTTACCTGTTTCTTGTTCCATCGACTGTACTCATTGGCATACACATCACATTATCTGCAGCATGGCATCGTCTTCAAGAGCTCCGGGTAAACGACCCGAATCACCTACACGATCTGAATCCCCACCTCCCGCACCTGTACCTGATGATGGATTCGATTGGCCCAGACTGGCTTATCCCCGAGAGGAGATTGACTGGGATCAACCATTCGCGTTGATGAAGCGTGACCCTTCGCGTGACTGGCGTTCTTATCCTAGGTTTGTTGACCATATCATGTTTAGAGAACGCGTACCTGTCCTAAAGCCAAGGACTAGGAACAATGCCAATCAAACCATGCCTTCACTCCCACGAACGGCGCAGTCCAACGAGCAATTGATTGCTGCACTAATGGCTGCACTGGATACTGAACAACATCGTGTGAGACGACTCACGAGTGATGTCTGTACACTACAGCAAGAGGTGTACAACCTGAGACATCAATTGGACGAACTCAAGGAAGAACACGGGAAGACGCTGAACGGTTGTCACCATATGCAAGATGGTGTTATGGCACTCAAGGACGCGTAACTGCTCGTGAACAGCGGGACGCCATAGCCGATAATAGGATTGCCATATTAGAAGCTCAACTAGCAGCACTCCAGATTGCTATAGCCTGCTCTGAGGATGAGGAGGATCCCGAGGAGGGACCCGAGGAAGAGGAACCGGAGGAGATGGAGGATGATAGTGATGGGTCTGACATTGTCGATTGACTTCTTTATATAACTTAGACTACGTAGTGTTTCTTTTGAAACCTATGTGGGAAGGGTTGTTTCCCCACACGAACGACAAAACTTAAATTTTGACATTGCTAAATACGTTGTGACTTATTGCAATTTATTTACTTTGGTTATTATTTTTGTTATGAATGTTGTGGTTGTGATGATACGTTATTTCTTTCATTTACTGTTTACTACGCTTCAATGAGTTAAATATGTATGATGTTACTCATTATTGTATTGTGAATATAAAGTGAAAAGAATGGACGCTCGTGGACGTGGACGTGGTCGTGGACGCGGACGTGGACGTGGCACCGGAGATCAGGGTGGTGGTGCTATTAACATGACT
The DNA here is from genome assembly GCA_025506515.1 of Flaveria trinervia. Taxonomy (NCBI): domain Eukaryota; kingdom Viridiplantae; phylum Streptophyta; class Magnoliopsida; order Asterales; family Asteraceae; genus Flaveria; species Flaveria trinervia. Next base: position 45,566 of record JACCIX010000652.1, on the reverse strand, counting down.
CCTGCGAATTGGCTGCTCTAATTAATGAGCATGTTCAGGCGGCAGTGGCTGCTGCCCACGCGGGTCAACCGGCAGGTAAACAATGATAGAAAAACAAATCTGATATCCTTTATAACTATAGGGGATGTTTGATTAACGTGTGTTGTGTTAAAACAGGACCACCAGTGTGTACATACAAGTCCTTCATGGACTGCAAACCACACACCTACAGCGGTACAGAGGGTGCTGTAGGGCTTGTACGCTGGTTTGAGAAGACTGAGTCCGTTTTCTCCAAATGTAACTGTCCACCGGCGGATCAAGTAAAGTATGCCACCGGGACTTTGGAGGGTGCTGCCCTGTCATGGTGGAACGCGCAAGTCCAGATGCTTGGACAAGCGATGGCAAATGGACTCCCCTGGAATGAGTTCAAGGATATGATGATCGAGGAGTACTGTCCTCGAAATGAGGTGCAAAAGTTGGAGATGGAATTCTGGCAGCTCAAGATGAAGGGTTCAGAAATTGAGGCTTATACAACCCGTACTCATGAGCTGGCCACATTGTGTCCAGGAATGGTTAATGAGACACATAAGAGAATCGAGCACTACATACGAGGGTTGGTGCCTGAAATCCAAAGTATGGTAACGGCTTCTAACCCGACTACGATCCAGCAGGCCATCCAGATTGCTCATAAACTTACTGACCAGGCGGTAGAGCAGGGCGTCTACCCAAACGGGGCGCTGTGGTGAGCGTGCCCGACAACAAAAGGAAGTGGGATGCTCCCAGCAACAGCAATAACAAATCATCATCATCATCGTCTGGCGGTCAACAACAATCCAACAGCAGCAACAGCCAGTTCAGCAGCAGCAGCGGCGGTTCGATAATAACCGCAACTTCAACCAAACTGCCCCAAATAACCAAGGATCCAGCGGTTACGGCGGCAGACATCCCAAATGCCCACGGTGTAACTACATCATGTGGGACGGTGTGATAGCTTCAAGTGTCAACGTTGTGGAAAGATTGGACACGCTGCGAAGGATTGCCGTGGTGAACTAATGAAGAGGCCACAACAATCTCAAGAAACCCCCAAGGTTGTTTTGAGTGTGGGAAAGAAGGGCATTACAAACGAAACTGCCCACAACTAAGAAGGAACGGAAATGGCAACAACAACAACAACAACAATGGCAATAAAACAACAATGGTGGAAATGGCACTGGAAATGGCGGCAATAGAGATGGAGCCAAAGGGAGAGCCTTCGTCATTGGCTCAGGTGAGGCTCTAAATGATCCACAACTGTTACTGGTAGATTCCCTGTTAATGGTTGTTTTGCTACGGTACTATTTGATACTGGAGCTGATAGGAGTTTTGTGTCCTTAAAATTCTGTAGTTTTAAGTGATATACCCTCTGCTTTAGAATCTAAGTACACTGTGGAATTAGCCGACGGTAAACAAATCCATGTAACGCATATCCTTAAGGACTGTAGGATAGAACTTGCTGGTCATACTTTCGCTATAGATCTCATGCCTGTTACGCTGGGGAGTTTTGATGTTGTGATAGGCATGGATTGGCTCTCTAGCAAGCAAGCAGAAGTCATATGTCACGAGAAGATTATACGGATCCGGTTGACGATCACATCTTACCGTCAAAGGTGATAGGAGTGGTGCTGTGATAGGCATCATCTCGTATATGAAAGCTCAAAAGTTGTTACGGAAGGGCCGCGTGGCTATCCTAGCACTTGTAACCGATAAGCAAAAGGAAGAAAAGAGAATGGAGGATATTCCCGTAGTACGCGACTTTCCGGAGGTGTTCCCAGAAGATCTTCCTGGATTACCACCGCACCGCCAAGTGGAATTCCAGATTGAGTTGACTCCTGGCGCGGCCCCCGATTGCTAGAGCACCTTATCGATTAGCACAAATGAACTACAGGAGTTGTCGTCACAACTTCAGGAGCTTCTGGATAAAGGTTTTATCCACCTAGTACATCACCTTGGGGAGCTCCTGTACTCTTGTTAAGAAGAAGGATGGTACATTCCGGATGTGCATCGATTATCGAGAGTTAAACAAGGTAACAGTCAAGAACCGATACCCTTTACCTCGTATCGACGACCTGTTCGATCAGCTTCAAGGATCAAGCTATTACTCGAAGATTGACTTGAGATCTGGTTATCATCAACTCGGAGTTCGAGAAGAAGACATTCCCAAGACTGCATTTCGTACTCGTTATGGTCATTATGAGTTCTTGGTCATGCCTTTTGGGTTGACTAATGCACCTGCTGTGTTCATGGACCTCATGAACCGCGTGTGCAAACCTTATCTTGATCAGTTTGTCATTGTGTTCATCGATGATATACTGATATACTCTAGGACCAAGGAGGAGCATGAAGAGCACCTACGAATGATCTTGGAACTGTTGAAAAATGAGCAACTGTATGCTAAATTCTCAAAGTGTGATTTTTGGATAAGAGAGGTACAATTCCTAGGTCATATTGTTAATGAGAAGGAATACACGTTGATCCTGCCAAAATTGAGGCGATAAAGAATTGGACTACACCCAAAACGCCAAGCGAGATAAGGCAATTTCTTGGATTAGCAGGATATTACCGCCGATTCATAGAAGGATTTTCTAAGATCGCACAACCTCTCACAGCCTTGACTCACAAGGAACGACATACAAATGGGCTGAGAGTCAAGAATCAGCTTTCCAATTATTAAAACAAAAACTATGTACTGCCCCGATATTAGCATTACCAGAGGGAACAGATGACTTTGTGGTGTATTGCGATGCATCCATTCAAGGATTGGGTTGTGTCTTGATGCAACGAGACAAGGTGATAGCTTACGCCTCGAGACAAATAAGGTTCACGAAAAGAACTATACTACCCATGACTTAGAATTGGGCGCAGTAGTTTTTGCCTTAAAGATCTGGAGACATTATTTGTACGGTACCAAGTGCACAATCTACACCGATCACAAGAGTCTTCAACACATCTTTGAGCAAAAAGAGTTGAATATGAGGCAGCGACGTTGGGTGGAACTACTAAATGATTATGATTGCGCAATTAAGTATCATCCGGGAAAGGCGAACGTAGTTGCCGATGCTTTAAGCAGGAAGGAAACAGCTAAACCCCGACGGGTGCGAGCTTTACAGCTTACTATCAGTACCCAACTGCCCGAACAAGTTAAGGAGGCACAAATGGAAGCCTTAAAGGTGGAAAATATTGGTTCTGAATTGTTACGGGGAATGGATAAGCAGCTAGTGATGAAAGAGGATGGAATTCGGTATTTCATGGATAGACTTTGGGTGCCTGTTCATGGAAATCTGAGAGATTTAGTTATGAGCGAGGCACACAAATCTAAGTATTCTATACATCCTGGATCCGACAAGATGTATCATGACCTAAAGGCTCACTATTGGTGGCCTAACATGAAAGCGGATGTAGCTACGTATGTGAGCAAGTGTTTGACCTGCACAAAAGTAAAAGTGGAATATCAAAAACCATCTGGACTATTACAACAACCCGAGATCCCAATGTGGAAATGGGAACAAATCTCTATGGATTTTATTACTAAGCTACCCCGGACTAGTACTGGTTGTGACACGATATGGGTTATTGTGGATCGATTGACAAAGTCTGCTCATTTCCTTGCAATAAAGGAAACCGACAAGATGGAGAAGTTAACTCGCCTGTACCTCAAGGAGATCGTTTCGAGACACGGGGGTACCGATCTCAATTATCTCTGACCGTGACGCTCGTTTCACGTCACATTTCTGGCAATCATTGCAGAAATCCTTGGGTACACGTTTGGATATGAGTACTGCATATCATCCACAGACGGATGGTCAGAGTGAGCGTACTATACAGACGTTGGAGGATATGCTACGTGCTTGTGTGATTGACTTCAAGAATAACTGGGAAATTCACCTGCCATTGGTGGAATTCTCTTATAACAACAGTTATCACACTAGTATACAAGCAGCACCTTTCGAGGCGTTGTACGGGAGAAAATGTCGATCACCGGTTTGCTGGGCAGAAATTGGTGATAGTCAGATAACAGGTCCCGAGTTAATTCATGAGACGACTGAGAAAATTATACAGATACGGAACCGTATGGCTGCAGCGCGAGACAGGCAAAAGAGTTATGCTGACAAGAGACGGAAACCTTTAGAGTTTCAGGTTGGTGACAAGGTTTTGTTGAAAGTCTCACCATGGAAAGGCATAGTTCGGTTTGGTAAACGAGGGAAACTAAATCCGAGGTACGTTGGACCATTTGAGATTGTGGAAAGAGTAGGTCCAGTAGCCTATCGATTAGCCCTACCTGATTCGCTAAGTGGAATTCATGATGTATTTCACGTGTCAAACTTGAAGAAGTGCATAACTGATGAAACGACGGTCGTACCACTAGAAGAAATTCAAGTGGATGAACAATTGCGTTTTATTGAGGAACCAGTGGAGGTGATGGACCGTGAGGTGAAAACACTTAAGCAAAGCAAGATACCTATTGTTAAAATCCGTTGGAATTCGCGACGTGGACCGGAATTCACATGGGAACGGGAAGATCAAATGAAGCTTAAGTACCCTCAACTATTCGAAGGAACGATGCCAGCAGACGAAGGTATTGATTTAAATTTCGGGACGAATTTCTTTCAACATGGGGATGATGTGACAACTCATCCAAAACTCACACGATTTCGATTTCTGTGTGCCAATGCAGTAGACCAGTGATGGAAACCAGTGATGGAACACTCTCACCATGTAACGCAATTTTCGGGACGAAAATTCTTTCAACATGGGGATAATGTGACATCCGGTAAATTTACGTTACCAACTCCGTTAGTTCCGTTAAGTCTTGTAACACGTGTCGTGAGCACACACTAGTTGTCGTTGAACGTTGGTGACCTAATAATAATGATTAATGTTAATTTGATGTGAATCTAAGTGATTATGTGAGTATTGGGTTATGTTTATGTGTTTACACATTTATAAACGATAATTAAAGAATTTATCGCGTAACGCGGAAACGTGTCTATTTATTCGTATGTCTTGTGTTTTTATAAGGATAAGATATATAATGAACTTTATAAGTTTATATCTTTATATTATGAAGTTAAAAACACTTTACAAGAGTTTAAAGCTTAGTTTTTACAAAATAACAAAACACAAGGTTTAAAGGGTAAATATGTAAATAAATTAATTAAAACAAAATTCCAAACCCTAACCCACCCTTCGGCCGCAAACCATCCCAAACACCCTCCCCACTTCGAATCAGCCAAGAACAAGCAATTTTGTGTGGTTTTGATTCGATTACAAGTTATACAACACTTAGGAAGCATCGATTTCAAGCAAACAAGTTTAAAGGTTAGTTTTTGCGAGTTTTGTGTGAAGGGTTCATTATGGCCGAACCCTAATTCGTAAATGGTTCTTGTTGGGTCGAATTGGTTGTTGTTGATGATGTTAACATGTTAGTTAGATTGTATACATGTTAGTTAACGTCGATTATGCAAGAATTCTATGTTTTTAGTGGATTGATCATGAAATTGATTTTGAAGCAAACCCTAATTCGTGATTATTGTGATTATGCATGATGGATGATTGTTTGATGAATGTTGATGATTATTGGGTTGTATGAATGTTAGAATACGTTGATTATGCAAGAAAGTTGGGATTTTGATGCATTGTTCATGGGTTACTAAGAATAGTAACTTTATTTTGCATGTAGTAGTGATCTAGTGATGGATTGATGTTATGGATGGGTTCATGATGATAATTGGATGCTAGATTGATGTTATGAATGCTAGAAATCTTTAATTTGATGATGTTGATCATAGCTTGCCAAAAGTAGAAACTTTTGTTTATGAAGATTGTTGGATTGAGGTGTTTAAGTGTTGTTGATCATGTCTAGATGTTAGTATGAGCTTGAATGGTATATTATTGATGAATTCATGCATACCTTGGATGTTTGATAGATTTTGGACATTCTTTCCCAAAAGGGAAACTTTATTTGTGTAAACGTTGAAGTATGATGTTGTGATCATGTTTGAGATGATAGGAACTTGCTAATATGTTCAAGGATGGATTCTAGTGTAATAGAACGTGTTAAATTAGTTGTATGGCATGTTTGGATAATCATGGGTGATAATTGGAATTGGTAATCATGTATGGTTTGGGTATTGTGTAGTAGTAGGACATCATGCTTGGGTCTGGTAATTGATTGTTGTGATGTTGTGAATGCAATGCATATGCTTAAAGAATTTGGTTATGATCATTATACACGCGTGCGGATCTGAGGCCCCTACTTAGTAGGATTGGCAGGGTTGGGATGTGAAGTCGTGAGTGGCTTCACATGGCATGTGATGATGGTTGAACCTTGTGTGACATGTTAGTTGTATTATAACTAGTGGATATGTTAATGTTCTAGATTCACATGACTTGTATAGTACTTGATTGTATGATGATCTAAGTGATACACCTGGTTGATATAGCATACGTATGATACTATTTGAATGTTAATCATGTATGTTGTATGTGCTCATTGGCTTTATTTGAATTATAACTCATAATGTCACCAACGGGTCAAACGGGTCAACTAGGTCAAACGTGTCTATTTGTCTGAAGCTTGAGTCTTTGATTTTGGTATGATTAGGGTTTCACATGTCTTTTATTTACACGTACTTATATACTCACATGATCTAGGTAACCTTGAAGGTTGGCTATCCTCTCGTTTCTCAAATAAACCCTAAGTACTCTTTGCATACATCAGGTGAGTTCATGCCCCACTCTTTACTTAATCTCTTTTGGGGAGATAGCATACTGGTATTTATACGACGCTTTCATTATTTAAGTTGTGTAAAATAATAATATAGTGCTGTTTACCATGAGAAAAGTCCTCACACTTTTGAATTGTTAATATTAATAGCGGGGAAACTTGGGTAGTACTACTGGGTCTGACGAGCCCCACCTGTGTGACTCGAGGTCAACCGGGTGCAATTTGTCCTATTGATCATTGTTACGACATGGTAAGTCGTGACAGGAGGCAATAACTATGACAGTCAGCTTCAATTGCAAAATCACTATGTATTATATATTTACTGATAATAGACTAGCTATCTATTACCATACACTGCTTATATTATCACAACTGTTTACATGTTTATTGAACACAAACCCTTGAACTCACCAACCTATGTGTTGACATTTTAGTATGCTTTTCTCAGGTCCTTAACTTGCTTGCCATAGGAGCACTGCACGGTTCACTTCATTTAAGACATTATGCTTCAAGACAATGTGACATTTTAACAATTATGGTTTACTTTTGGTTGGCACTTGTTTTGCCATAAGTTATACTTTATTGTCTTGGGTTGTTTTCAAAAACGCTTCCGCATTGTTTAAAGTTGTGTTTTGGTTGATTTTGTTATGTTATGGCATATAGAGTCGTTCTGAGTAACTATTGACTGTGATCCTGGTTTGTTCACACGCCTCGCGGTAAAACTCCGCAAGTGGATTTTGAGGGTGTGACATAAATTATACCCGAGGTTTGCCCTGCATCCCTCTTTTCTCTCAACTCTTTGAGATAGACTGGACAATTTCTCATCCAATGCCCTATCTCACCACATTTGAAGCATGGGTCGTTTACAGCAATCTTTTGCTTCTTTTCCTTGGGCTTCGGAGGTTCCGCCCTAACAACCATCTTCCCCTTTCCTCCAACGTGCCCTTTCCTTTGCAACTTTTGCCTTAGGAGGGGGTAGAGACCTCTTTCTTCTCCCACCTCATTAATGGTGAGAACGGGTAAAACCCTTTTACCCATTCCCGCCTCAGCTGATTTGAGCATCGAATGAAGTTCATTATGCTCTTGTCCCATCCGTTCATGTTGTAATTCATGACGAAGGCCTCAAACCTTTTAGATAGGCCATTAAGGATCAAATCCGTGGCCAACTCCTTTGAGACAGGACAATTTAGCCTTTGAAGGCGGTCGATGTGGCTTTTCATCTTAAGAACATAAGACGAAACTGATTGGGATTCTTCCATCCGACATGCATGAAGCGCTCGAACCGTTTCGAAGCGCTCCACTCTAGCTTGTTGCTGGATCGTTTCCCGCAACTGAGTGATCATGTCATAGGCTCCATGGAGCTCATACTCCTTTTGGAGTTCGGGTGTCATACTTGCTAACATTAAGCAAGAGACTTGGACGGAGTCTTCCACATATTTAACCCAATCATTATAGGCCTCCACATCCTCCTCGTTAGGTTCATCGGGGATGGGATCATCAAGAATGTAGGCCCGCTTTTCTTGCTTGAGAACAATTCTCAAGTTGCGGTACCAATCCATGAAGTTGTTAGGTGTTAGACGATGCCTTTGAAGGATCGCCCTAAGAGATTGGTTGTTTTGGTTTGGTACATCATTATTAGCGTTGGTGTGGTCGGCCATCTACAAGATTTTACAAAGTTCCATTTTAGTAATCATTGATATAATTATATATTTCATGTATTAATACCCTTTACGTCTCATAGACTATTAATAAAAAAATTTAGAATCCAACGTTATATTTAAATATTGGTTAGGTGACCTTTATCCCATTATTTAAATAAACAAGGTAGTCAAAATTGACAATTGCAACCCATTGCAACTTCTAATGGTATGGGATCGTTTGAACATCTTATGTTTATAACGGCATGTTTACCCCATCACACCTTTATAAAACACATTTTAGGTGATCCATTCAATATATTTTATAAATCAAGTCGTCCTACTTACACACACGTGTGAGTTTACCACATAAGTGGTTAGGTGACCTTTATCCCACAAACATGGCATTATCACCTCAAGTTACAAGTTCCCTCAAAGTGGTTAGGTGACCTTTATCCCACTAAGAGTTTGCAAGTAACCTAAGTGTTGTGTAAAAGGATGGTGTTTAACTTGTTTCTCAAAAGGGATTTAAATTTCACAATTCTTGTTTTAGAAAAGACCATGTACTATATGATTGTATGCATTCAACCAAATGGTATCCATTTGGTTCTATTAAATAAAACCCATTTTATTTTGCAAACCATTAACTCCTTTTATAGACCCATTCTATTTAGCTTAATGATTTGAGAACCAATTTCTTGTAATAGCTTGTTCTAGTTGATGGTTTGTTAATGACATCCAAATATCCAAAAAAACAACATCATAAGCATTCAACCAAGCATAACCAAACAATACATATATGCATAACAAAGCATACTAAATTGAGCACACTTGTTTAGCCAAAACAAGTGTGTCAAAAGGTCTTGTCCTAAGGGTTAAGAACATGACACATGGTTGACAAAAGGAACTCCCACTTGAATCCACATCTTCAAGCATCCTCTTTGTCCATTTTTCTTCAAGTCTTGATCTTGAGCATCCTTACAAAATATGTATCCTAATACATTTTTCTAGTAAAGATAAACTCCTAATCTATTTATTACAAACCATATGAATGAATAGATTACAAAATAAGACTTGAAACAAAATAAATAATACATTCCCAAATGAATATAACATGACAACCAATCATTCAATCCAAAAGGTCTAGGCTTTGTTATGCATAATCAACAACAACAACATCAAACATACACAATATGAACGATTTTGGCAGCCCCTTTTAGCCCATGTTTTTGGCCAACATAAACCAAGAACAAATGGGTTAAGAACATATAAATAAACATCTAATAATCTAGAGTTTTAAAGATCCTTTTATGCATAAAGAAGCATCTTTAAAACACTAAAGGGGCAAAATCCAGCCCCTAACTCACGGATTTTTTTGGTGTCAAGCACCACAAAATCGTGAACTAGGGAGGAAATATATGTATGCATATGTATAAGTGGCTCTTGATGCCATTGTAGGGGTTTTAACAAGTTTATCAAAGATCATATAATCTTGTTTATATGAAAACGCAGCGGAATATATATATTTAAAACTTGTTAATAAGATGATTATTAACCATTTAATAAAGAACCCCATGCCATGGATCATTATACAAGTGCATACAAAAGATAAACATGAGATGATGATACTACAACCTTTGTAGCTGCTCAAAAACCGAATTTCTTGAGGTGAAAGAAGATGAAAAACGTGGCTGAATCTTCAAGGAAGAAGACCTCAAGAGGTGATACCCCAAGCTTGTACAAACACCTTTGATTGCTAGGAATCTTGACACCAAATTTTCAGCAACCAAAAACACTTTGAAAGCTGAAAATTCTGCTTCTTTTCTCCTTCAAAACCGTGAGATAGAGAGAGAGATTGAGAGAGTTCTCAAGAGTGTGTGTGTGTAAGAGAGAGGAGCAAGAGAGTTCAAGTGTGGGTGTAATGCATGGCCTTGGAACTAAACAAAAGGGGAGGAACCAAGACAAAGGGGCGGCCGAAAATGGACCCTTTGTCTCCCCTTTGATCCAATTTTTAAACAAACTAAAACACTCTTGCATCCTTATGATGTAAAATTAAACCATTTTAATTTTATATCACTAACACACACACACTATTATTTGTCATTGTCAAACTAATTTAAAAAATGAACAAATAATCCCATATGAACAAATATATATATATATATATATATATATATATATATATATATATAATATATATAATATATATATATATATATATATATATATATATATATATATATATATATATAGATATATATATATATATATAATATATATATATATATATATATATATATAATATATATATATTATATATATATATAAACTTGTTCATTCGCAAAAGCAATGATCTAGAAAACCCGGTTTCTAAATTGGTGTTGATATTTATTTGTTTGATCTAATCAACAAATATATTTGTTGGTGTTTGTTTGGCTTGTTATTGGGTGTGACCCGACTTGGATCATATCACACTAGCCACATCAATTTAATATATATCTTGGGCACATCATTTCTTTCACTATACTACTAGAATCATTTCCTTGGTTCGTAATATAGGATTTTATGGATTGAGATTTGACATTGGAATGATTCTAGTTGATTTGGTAGGCAATAGCATGTGAAGATGGTAGTAGAGTATTATAGATGAGTTTGGAAAGGAGAGCATGAATTCAGGTTGATTTTTGTTGTCTATTGTTTGGTTTTCGTTACGGGTTAAAGAGTTGATACAAATTTTCCAGTTATGATTGTTTAGTGTGATTTCCTTGATCATTTTGCTTTGATCTAAATAAGTAAATATCAAAGTGTGTTTAGAAGGCTTGAAAATCGCAACCAAATAGGATTGGATGTTGTACCATAAGTAAAAGCTATTCATGCAAGAACTATTGATGTTTTGCGTTTTCGTTTTCGTTGTTCGTTTGTCATGTATATTATTATTAAGCCTTTGTGAATGATTGGATGCATAAATAGTTAGTATCTATATTATTTATAATATACAAGACAATATAACTTTTCTTAGATTGATTTAACTACTAATTCACTTATCATCAATTGATTTTCATTCTTGATGTTAAATTACATTATTTCAACAACTATAAACTAATTCTTGATTCTTATGGAGTGAATACGAGCTGTTCATTGATCCTTTACTACTAGAATCATTTCTTTTGTGCGTAATTTAGGATATTGTGGATTGAGAGTTGACATTAGAATGATTCTAGTGCATTTGGAAGGCAATAGCATGTGAAGACGGTAGTAGAGTGTTAGATGAGTTTAGAAAGGAGAGCATCGATTTCAAGGTTGATTTGTGTAGTCTTGTGTTCGGTTTTGGTATCGGCATAAAGAGTTGATACAAAATGACCAGTTCTGATTGTTTAGTGTGATTTCCTTGATCATTTTGCTTTGATCTAAATAAATAAATTTCGGAGGGTGTTTAGAAGGCAGGAAAATCGCAACCAAATAGGATTGGAGGTTGTTACCATAAGCAAAAGCTATTCATGCAAGAACTATGACGTTTTTTTCATTTTCATTTTTGTTGTTCGTTTGTCATGTTTTTGTTAAGACTTTGTGAATAATTGGATGCATAAATAGTTAGTAACTATATTATTTGTGAGATACAAGGCAATATAACTTTCTTTGTTGTTTTAGATTGATTTAAGTACTAATTCACTTTTCATAAAGTGAGTTTCATTTCTGACATTAAATACATTCGCTCAACAGCTGTTAACTAATTCTTGATTCCTATGGAGTGAAAACGAGATGTTCGTTAATCCTTTTCTACTAGAATCATTTCCTTGGTTCGTAATTAGGATTTTATGGATTCAGATTTGACATTGGAATGATTTTAGTGGATTTGGTAGGCAATAGCATGTGAAGATGGTAGTAGAGTATTATAGATGAGTTTGGAAAGGAGAGCATCGATTTCAAGGTTGATTTTTGTAGTCTATTGTTTGGTTTTCGTTACGGGTTAAAGAGTTGATACAAATTTTCCAGTTATGATTGTTTAGTGTGATTTACTTGATCATTTTGCTTTGATCTAAATAAGTAAATTTCGAAGTGTGTTTAGAAGGCTTGAAAATCGCAACCAAATAGGATTGGATGTTGTTACCATAAGCAAAAGCTATTCATCAAGAACTATTGATATTTTGCATTTTCGTTTTTGTTGTTCGTTTCTTATGTATATTATTAAGCCTTTGTGAATGATTGGATGCATAAATAGTTAGTATCTATATTATTTATGAAATACCAGACATATAACTTTTTTTGTTGTTTTAGATTGATTTAACTACTAATTCACTTATCATAAAGTGAGTTTCATTTGTGACATTAAACTACATTCGCGCAACAGCTGTTAACTAATTCTTGATTCCTATGGAGTGAATATGAGTTGTTCGTTGATCCTTTACTACTAGAATCATTTCTTTGGTTCGTAATATAGGATTTTATGGATTGAGAGTTGACATTGGAATGATTGTAGTGGATTTGGGAGGCAATAGCGTGTGAAGATGGTAGTAGAGTATTATAGATGAGTTTGGAAGGGGAGCATCGATTTCAAGGTTGATTTTTTTATTCTGTTGATTGGTTTTGGTTTTGGTTTTGGTTTCAGGTTAAAGAGTTGATCCAAATTATCCAGTTATGATTGTTTAGTGTGATTTCCTTGATCATTTTTCTTTGATCTAAATAAAAAAATTTTGAAGTGTGTTTAGAAGGCATGAAAATCGCAACCTAATAGGATTGGATATTGTTACCATAAGCAAAACCTATTCATGCAAGAACTACTGATGTTTTGCATTTTCATTTTCGTTGTTCCTTTGTCATGTATATTATTAATCCTTTGTAAATATTGGATGCATAAATAGTTAGTATCTAAATTATTTAAGAAATACAAGACGATATAACGTTTTTGTTGTTTTAGATTGATTAAACTACTAATTGACTTATCATAAATTGAGTTTCATTCATGACGTTAAGTTACATTCGCTCAATAGCTGTTAACTAATTCTTGATTCTTATGGTGTGAATACGAGTTGTTCGTTAAACAACCTTTACTACTAGAATCATTTCTTTGGTGCGTAATATAGGATATTGTGGATTGGGAGCTGACATTAGAATGATTCTAGTGCATTTTGTAGGTAATAGCATGTGAAGACAGTAGTAGAGTGTTATAGATGAGTTTAGAAAGGAGAGCATCGATTTCAAGGTTGATTTGTGTAGTCTTGTGTTCGGTTTGGTTTCGGGATAAAGAGTTGATACAAAATGACCAATTCTGATTGTTTAGTGTGATTTCCATGATCATTTTGCTTTGATCTAAATAAATAAATTTCGGAGTGTGTTTAGAAGGCAGGAAAATCGCAACCAAATAGGATTGGAGATTGTTACCATAAGCAAAAGCTATTCATGCAAGAACTATTGATGTTTTTCATTTTAATTTTTGTTGTTCGTTTGTCATGTTTTTGTTTAGCCTTTGTGAATGATTGGATGCATAAATAGTTAGTAACTATATTATTTGTGAAATACAAGACAATATAACTTTCTTTGTTGTTTTAGATTGATTTAACTACTAATTCACTTTTCATAAAGTGAGTTTCATTTGTGATATTAAGTTACATTCGCTCAACAGCTGTTAACTAATTCTTGATTCTTATGGAGTGAATACAAGTTGTTCGTTAATCCTTTACTACTAAAATCATTTCCTTGGTTCGTAATATAGGATTTTATAGATTGAGATTTGACATTGGAATGATTCTAGTGGATTTGGTAGGCAATAGCATGTGAAGATGGTAGTAGAGTATTATAGATGAGTTTGAAAGGAGAGCATCGAATTCAAGGTTGAATTTTGTTGTCTATTGTTTGGTTTTCGTTACGGGTTAAAGAGTTGATACAAATTTTCCAGTTATGATTGTTTAGTGTGATTTCCTTGATCATTTTGCTTTGATCTAAATAAGTAAATATCAAAGTGTGTTTAGAAGGCTTGAAAATCGCAACCAAATAGGATTGGATGTTGTTACCATAAGTAAAAGCTATTCATGCAAGAACTATTGATGTTTTGCGTTTTCGTTTTCGTTGTTCGTTGTCATGTATATTATTATTAAGCCTTTGTGAATGATTGGATGCATAAATAGTTAGTATCTATATATTATTAATATACAAGACAATATAACTTTTCTTAGATTGATTTAACTACTAATTCACTTATCATCAATTGATTTTCATTCGTGATGTTAAATTACATTATTTCAACAACTATAAACTAATTCTTGATTCTTATGGAGTGAATACGAGCTGTTCATTGATCCTTTACTACAATAATCATTTCTTTTGTGCGTAATTTAGGATATTGTGGATTGAGAGTTGACATTAGAATGATTCTAGTGCATTTGGAAGGCAATAGCATGTGAAGACGGTAGTAGAGTGTTATAGATGAGTTTAGAAAGGAGAGCATCGATTTCAAGGTTGATTTGTGTAGTCTTGTGTTCGGTTTTGGTATCGGGATAAAGAGTTGATACAAAATGACCAGTTCTGATTGTTTAGTGTGATTTTCTTGATCATTTTGCTTTGATCTAAATAAATAAATTTCGGAGTGTGTTTAGAAGGCAGGAAAATCGCAACCAAATAGGATTGGAGGTTGTTACCATAAGCAAAAGCTATTCATGCAAGAACTATTGACGTTTTTCATTTTCATTTTCGTTGTTCGTTTGTCATGTTTTTGTTAAGACTTTGTGAATAATTGGATGCATAAATAGTTAGTAACTATATTATTTGGGAGATACAAGGCAATATAACTTTCTTTGTTGTTTTAGATTGATTTAAGTACTAATTCACTTTTCATAAAGTGAGTTTCATTTCTGACATTAAATTACATTCGATCAACAGCTGTTAACTAATTCTTGATTCTTATGGAGTGAATACGAGATGTTCGTTAATCCTTTACTACTAGAATCATTTCCTTGGTTCGTAATTAGGATTTTATGGATTCAGATTTGACATTGGAATGATTTTAGTGGATTTGGTAGGCAATAGCATGTGAAGATGGTAGTAGAGTATTATAGATGAGTTTGGAAAGGAGAGCATCGATTTCAAGGTTGATTTTTGTAGTCTATTGTTTGGTTTTCGTTACGGGTTAAAGAGTTGATACAAATTGTCCAGTTATGATTGTTTAGTGTGATTTGCTTGATCATTTTGCTTTGATCTAAAATAATAAATTTCGAAGTGTGTTTAGAAGGCATGAAAATCGCAACCAAATAGGATTGGATGTTGTTACCATAAGCAAAAGCTATTCAAGCAAGAACTATTGATGTTTTGCATTTTCATTTTCGTTGTTCGTTTGTCACGTATATTATAAGCCTTTGTGAATGATTGGATGCATAAATAGTTAGTATCTATATTATTTATGAAATACAAGACAATATAACTTTCTTTGTTGCTTTAGATTGATTTAACTACTTATTCACTTATCATCAATTGAGTTTCATTCGTGATGTTAAATTACATTCGCTCAATAGCTGTTAACTATTCTTGATTCTTATGGTGTGAATACGAGTTGTTTGTTAAACCTTTACTAGTAGAATCATTTCTTCGGTCCGTAATATAGGATATTGTGGATTGAGAGCTGACATTAGAATGATTCTAGTGCATTTTGTAGGTAATAGCATGTGAAGACAGTAGTAGAGTGTTATAGATGAGTTTAGAAAGGAGAGCATCGATTTCAAGGTTGATTTGTGTAGTCTTGTGTTCGGTTTTGGTTTCGGGATAAAGAGTTGATACAAAATGACCAGTTCTGATTGTTTAGTGTGATTTCCATGATCATTTTGCTTTGATCTAAATAAATAAATTTCGGAGTGTGTTTAGAAGGCAGGAAAAGCGCAACCAAATAGGATTGGAGGTTGTTACCATAGCAAAAGCTATTCATGCAAGAACTATTGATGTTTTGCATTTTCATTTTCGTTGTTCGTTTGTTATGTTTTTGTTAAGCCTTTTTTTTTGGGTAAAGGGTACCCCGGTGATTTTTATATATCAACAAAAACAAATACACACAAGTAGCATAAAGGAATTCTATGCTAGTTCATAAATATGGCATACCCCAATTATGTGAAACCAAAACCATTACATAGAAACAGGATTACTAAAATAATCAATCTACTTAGGTAAGAAATTAGGTTGTTTCAATATCTTCAATCTTCCAATCTTTAAGAATTCTCAAAACCCCACTATTTTGCGAACCTTCAACTTCATAAAGCAACACTGTATAGTATCCATAATAATGCCAATCAATAAATTAGGCAGCCGTGCATTGCTTTGAAAAAGCCTATTATTCTCTCCTGCTAAACCATATATGTTTTAGCCGTAACCGCTATACGGCCTAACACATCCATAAGCCTCCTCGAATTACCTTTAGCAGTAACCCAAGCCATAATATCCAACCAATTCTGGCTAGCTCGATGCATTCCTATTTTAGTCTTGACTGCATTCCACATAATAGTGGAATATTTGCACTCAAAAAATAAATGTGAATGAGAATCAAAATCTCCTAAACAAAGCGGGCAAGCCGTATCATTCATGGATTTCCTTCTAGATGGAGGCCATTTAAGAATCTTATCTTGAGTTAACAATTTACCCTGCATAATTAACCAATGTAAAAACGCATGACGAGGGATACAATGAGAGAACCATACACTATTATGCCATTGAACTTCCACTCCACGAGCCCTAATCGATTGCCAAACACCTGTTGTTGAAAAATCCGAGATAATATTGCCCTCCCTCCATCGGATAGCATCCAACCGATTTACATCAAGAGTGTGTTGCACATTAAGTAAATCCGGATTCTTAGCAACCCATTCCATAGGCCAATCCCATTGACCATTTGAGGAAAAATCCGCCACCCTAGCATTTAAACTGAATCCAACCCTTGAAACGTCACGATTCGATAAAATATTAGTCAATGGACTCAAAGAACACCAATTGTCATACATAATGAAGTCTCCATCCCATTACCAATACTAGACCAAAAAACTTCCGAATACATGGACGTAACATCAATATCTTCCGCTAGCTCCAAGCACACTTGGATGGAACTTTAATGGTCCAAAATTACGATCTTTTAGCTGATACATCCACACCCAATCTACCCACAAGGAATCACGATGAGAAAGAATACTCCAAATCTAAAATGTCATTAACTGGCTTATTACTCTTTTCAACTCTTCTAAAACCCAGCCCACCCTCATATTTTGGTTTGCACATATTCTTCCAAGAAACTTTAGCTCTACCAATTTGCATTGGGCCTTGACACCAAAGGAAACCATTCATCTTAGTTTCTAACTCCATTATGAGCCGTTTTGGAAGAATTAAAACCAAGGACCAATATACATGTAAAGCCGATAGCACCGAGAGAATTAATTAACACCTCCCAGCAAACGATAAGCATTTGTTTCTCCAATCAAGAATTCTACTCTCCATTTTGTCAAGCAGGATCTTATAGTCTTTATAAAGTAATCGAGATGAAATAAGAGGGACACCTAAGTACTTCACATGTAAAGTACCTTCCCTAAAAGGCATAACCTCGAGAATTGCTAATTTCACATTATCCCGGTCATTACAAAAGTACACGGTGCTCTTCTCGACACTTGGAACAAGTCCAGACATATTTTCAAACATCTTTAAAGCCTCCATAATGGACACAGCCGACTGTAAATCACCTCTAGCAAACATAAACAAATCATCCGCAAAACACAAGTTAACAAGACGTTGTTTATCACACTTGTTGTGGAATCTGAATCGTGTGTCAATCCTGGTAGCTTTATATAGTAACATCGTAAGAACTTCCATAACAAGAGTAAAAAGGTAAGGCGATAAAGGATCACCCTGTCTTAACCCACGTTTTCCTTGAAAAACCCACATATATTACCATTTACACAAACCGAAAAGGATGATGATGAAACACACAGCATGATCCATTCCACGAGTAAACCCGGAAACCAAAGCCCATAAGAATCCTCCTTAAGAAATCCCAACTTACTGTGTCATATGCTTTCTGAATATCAATTTTAAAGCACAACGCGGAGGACCCACATTTCTATGATAATTATGCATTAACTCCTGCGTTAAAAGAATATTGTTTGAAATTCTCCTTCCTGAAATAAAAGCCGACTGATTAATACTAATGATGTTATGCAGCACACCCTCAATACTAATGATGTTATGCAGCACACCTTAATACGGTTGGACAAAATTTTAGTAATACACTTTAACAACACATTACAGCAAGATATAGGACGATAATCCGTAACCACCATGGGAGTTTCCACCTTAGGAACAAGAGCAATAATAGTATGGTTCCACTCCTTCAGTAACTTTTGTTTAGAGAAAAATCCTTAACAACTAAAACCATATCACCTCCAACAAGTATCCAGAACTTCTTGAAGAAAGCAGACTTAAACCAATCAGGACCTGGAGCCTTATTTTCACCAATAGAAAACATAGCTTGCTTAACCTCCTCGGAAGACATAGTTCTAATCATATGATCCGCCTGAGAAGAGTTAACCTTATGAACAAAAAGATCATGAGGCGTTGACAATGTGGTAGCGCCTTCACGGCCCAAAAAATCCTCATAAAATTTGACAAACACTTTCTCCACATCCCCACCTTTATACATGACTCCATTAACATCCCGATAGCATCGACTCTACTCCGATTATGCTTAGCTTTAAGAATAGAATGAAAATAGCGGGTATTTGAGTCACCTTGAGCAAGCCATTGCACCTTAGATTTTTGCTTAATGAATCTTTCTTCATCTAAGGCTGCATCATGAAACGATTTAAGAAGGACCTGCTCACATCTTCTTAAAGAAGGATCATACGGATCCTTATCAATTTGGATCTGCACCTCATCCAATTCTGCTCTATACTGAGACACCTTTCTTTGCAAATTACATTGTTTGTACAAGAGAGACCTAAACGGTGTTTTGAGGGCTTTCAATTTCTTAGTAACTTGAAATTGAGGAACACCTGCCACACTTTTGTTCCAAGCAACTTCCACAATACTAGCACATCCAGGCTTATCTATATGGAAATTCGCCATCTTGAACGACCTAGGCTTGTTACGGTTCATAGAAGGAATCTTTAGAACACAAGGACAATGATCAGACAACCGATAAGGCTGGAAAACAACACTCGCCATACTAAATTTATCCAAGAATGGATCATTGCACATAACCCGATCAAGCTTTTTAAAAATGCCCACACCTATCTTCGGTTTCTGATTCCACGTAAAATGACAACCCGAAGCATTTACATCAGTAACTTCAATCTCCTCCACACATTCCCTAAACTCCCTCATGCTAATATCAACCCTAGACGGTCCCACAAGATGATCATCCAGATTAAGTGTAGCATTAAAATCCCCCATGAGAACCCATGGATTATCTTTAACAAGACATTTATGGTATCGTAAGCTATTCCACAATTGACGCCTAGAGATATAGTAATTATTAGCATAACTAATAGAGCAGAAGAAGACCATTTTATCCACATTCGATAAAACATGCAAGTGCATCACTTGATCCGATTGGTCAACGACCATCACATCCAACACAACTGGGTCCCATCCAAGAATAATTCTCGTTGCCCATTAGAAGACCATTCCCAATGTTTAAATACTTTCTTACAAACAGAAACCAACCTAGAAATATCTATGTGTGACTCAAGAATAGCGCATAAACTTAATTTACTATCATGTACCATGACGAACCTCTTTATGTTTAAGAGGACAGTTCAATCCTCGTATGTTCCAACATGCTAAACTAACCATTGATAACCAATCCAGAAGGAGTGCTTGCCCCTTTTTTAGTATCTTGTTCGTGTAACCCGTCCGTAACAAACGTTGCTATTTCAGTTGGATCATCCAAAACGTCATCTTCCTCGCTGTCCGTAGTAAAAGTTGTTTTCCTTGTAGAATCATCATGATCTAAGGCATCAAAAGAATTACTTGTTAAAGGCATATCATCTGGCTTCACATTGGGTTTCGGTTGGGAGGCAAATTGTAACTTGGGACGGTAGACAAAATTCTGCTTGGGAATCACTTTCTTCTTTTTGTTCCTCACTTCCATGAAACCATCACCATCCACTTCTTTGTTATCAACCTGATTGGGCTTTGAGATTGCTTTAATTCGCTTAGGACAGTCATCAGAATTATGACCAAACACCTGGCAATGAACACATTTGGAGGGTAATCATTCATACTACACATCCATACTAGTTTTAACAAACCCATCCTCCTTCAAATTTGGAATGTCCATTGTAATAGTCTGTTTTATCTCATGGTTAGCTGAAATTTCAATCAACGCACGAGCATAGCTACTCCTTCCCCACGCTTCAGTACACCTCTTAGTTGTATATGTATCAAGATCTTTTGGTTGGCCAATAGATGATGCAAGTAAACTAAGACCATCATCCGTATAAGCAGCAATTGGAACATCATGAATTTTTACCCAAACCAAAACCGATGTAACCTCCTTCTTCTTTAGAATAGACGTTGGTGTCCAGATATTAAGAAATAATGGTTGTGATCTGACAATCCACAGACCCTTGTCTAATACCTCCTTTAATCCTTCTGATCTGCAAATTTAAAGAAGAAATAGCCATTCGAGTTCATCATAATTTTCTACAACCCATACTGCCTCCGGTGTGTCTTCACATAGTATTCAACCACCAGGAACGCCTCTCGATGATCTAAGAAATACCCATAAATGGTATTAGCAAAACGGTACTACACGCATAGATTCCTTCGGAAGAACCACATCAACCCCCTCATGGCTCTCATTGTTTTTAATGAACCGGAAATTCACAGCTTTAGAAACACCCACCCTCTTTTCATGATACTCAGTCTTCGCAACCGAGGCGTAAGAGCCCTTACTCTCCACATTAACCCTTCCCGCTTTGGTAGTTTGAACAACTTCAGGAACCACATTAGTCATAACTTCGAACTCAACAACTTTCTTTGACTGGTTGTTTAAAGAACCGGCCTCTGAATTTTGATGCATGCATACGTCTCCCATGTTTGGAGGCTTCAAAATAGAAGAATGCTTTAAGCTACTTTCTTGGGCATGGTCAGTCCATCAATATTCAGAACATTTGAAGCTAAGGAAGAACTTGAATTCGATTTAGTCAGCATTGGATTCGCCATTATCAATAAACTAGAAACCCAAAACCGTAATACTTCACAAACCGAAAGACCCCCGGGAACTCAATAACAACCAAGATCCTTAAAAGGTTAATCAGATTCGTAAAAATCAAGCTAAACTATCATAGATAGTCGCGACCAATAACAGACCAACTAAGCAATCAGGATCAAGAAAGTTAAATGAGTCCAAGAAATCAAACAGAAAACCCTAATCACGTCCAACAAGATATCACATGCAAACACTTCCGAATCAGCCCCTCTTCCCGCTAACAATGATCGTATCAAGTAGACTTCATGGATAGAAACCACTCAATGATAGGATTGTTACACAAGAATCGAAAACAGATCAAGAAAGTAATCAAGAAACGAAAAACGGATCAAGAAACGGCCAAAAACCCTTGTTTTTGTTAACCTTTGTGAATGATTGGATGCATAAATAGTTAGTAACTATATTATTTGTGAAATACAAGACAATATAACTTTCTTTGTTGGTTTAGATTAATTTAACTACTAATTCACTTATCATAAATTGAGTTTCATTCGTGACATTAAATTACATTCGCTCAACAGTTGTTAACTAATTCTTGATTCTTATGGAGTCAATACGAGTTGTTTGTTAATCCTTTACTACTAGAATCATTTCCTTGGTTTGTAATATAGGATTTTATGGATTGAGATTTGACATTGGAATGATTCTAGTGGATTTGGTAGGCAATAGCATGCAAAGATGGTAGTAAAGTATTATAGTGAGTTTGGAAAGGAGAGCATCAATTTCAAGGTTGATTTTTGTAGTCTGTTGTTTGGTTTTGGTTTCGGGTTGTTAAAGAGTTGATACAAATTGTCTAGTTATGATTGTTTAGTGTGATTTCCTTGATCATTTTCTTTGATCTAAATAAATAAATTTCGAAGTGTGTTAGAAGGCATGAAAATTGCAACCAAAGAGGATTGGATGTTGTTACCATAAGCAAAAGCTATTCATGCAAGAACTATTGATGTTTTGCATTTTCGCTTTCGTTGTTCGTTTGTCATGTATATTATTAAGCCTTTGTGAATGATGGATGCATAAATAGTTAGTATCTATATTATTTATGAAATACAAGACAATATAACTTTCTTTGTTGTTTTAGATTGATTTGACTACTAATTCACTTATCATAAAGTGAGTTTCATTCATGACATTAAATTACATTCGTTCAAAAGTTATAAACTAATTCTTGATTCTTATGGAGTGAATGCGAGTTGTTCGTTAAACCTTTACTACTAGAATCATTTCTTTGGTGCGTAATATAGGATATTGTGGATTCAGAGTTGACACTAGAATGATTCTAGTCCATTTGGTAGGCAATAGCATGTGAAGACGGTAGTAGAGTATTATAGATGAGTTTACAAAAGAGAGCGTCGATTTCAAGGTTGATTTGTGTAGTCTTGTGTTCGATTTTGGTTTCGGGATAAAGAGTTGATACAAAATGACCAGTTCTGATTGTTTAGTGTGATTTTCTTAATCATTTTTCGCTAAATAAATAAATTTCGGTGTGTGTTTTATAAGGCATGAAAATCGCAACCAAATAGGATTGGAGGTTGTTACCATAAGCAAAAGCTATTCATGCAAGAACTATTGATGTTTTGCATTTTCATTTTCGTCGTTTTTGTCATGTATTTGTTAAGCCTTTGTGAATGATTAGATGCATAAATAGTTAGTAACTACTTTATTTGTGAAATACAAGACAATATAACTTTCTTTGTTGGTTTAGATTAATTTAACTACTAATTCGCTTATCATAAATTGAGTTTCATTTGTGACATTAAATTACATTTGCTCAACAACTCTTACCTAATTCTTGTTTCTTATGGAGTGAATACGAGTTGTTCGTTAATCCTTTATTACTAGAATTATTTCCTTGGTTCGTAATATAGGATTTTATGGATTGAAATTTGACATTGGAATGATTCTAGTGGATGTGGTAGGCAATAGCATGTGAAGATCGTAGTAGAGTATTATAGTGAGTTTGGAAAGGAGAGCCTCAATTTCAAGGTTGATTTTTGTAGTTTGTTGTTTGGTTTTGGTTTCGGGTTAAAGAGTTGATACAATTGGCCTAGTTATGATGTTTAGTGTGATTTCCTTGATCATTTTGCTTTGATCTAAATAAATAAATTTCAAAGTGTGTTTAGAAGGCATGAAAATCGCAACCAAATAGGATTGGATGTTGTTACCATAAGCAAAAGCTATTCATGCAAGAACTATTGATGTTTTGCATTTTCGCTTTCGTTGTTCGTTTGTCATGTATATTATTAAGCCTTTGTGAATGATTGGATGCATAAATAGTTAGTATCTATAGTATTTATGAAACACAAGACAATATAACTTTCTTTGTGTTTTAGATTGATTTAACTACTAATTCACTTATCATAAAGTGAGTTTCATTCGTGACATTAAATTACATTCGTTCAAAAACTATAAACTAATTCTTGATTCTTATGGAGTGAATACGAGTTGTTCGTTAAACCTTTACTACTAGAATCATTTCTCTGGTGCGTAATATAGGATATTGTGGATTCAGAGTTGACATTAGAAGATTCTAGTGCATTTGGTAGGCAATAGCATGTGAAGACGGTAGTAGAGTATTATAGATGAGTTTACAAAAGAGAGCATCGATTTCAAGGTTAATTTTTGTAGTCTTGTGTTCGGTTTTGGTTTCGCGATAAAGAGTTGATACAAAATGACCAGTTCTGATTGTTCAGTGTGATTTCCTTAATCATTTTGTTTTGATCTAAATAAGTAAATTTCGAAGTGTGTTTAGAAGGCTTGAAAATCGCAACCAAATAGGATTGGATGTTGTTACTATAAGCAAAAGCTATTCATGCAAGAACTATTGATGTTTTGCAATTTCATTTTCGTTGTTCGTTTGTCATGTATATTATTAAGCCTTTGTGAATGATTGGATGCATAAATAGTTAGTATTTATATTATTTATGAAATACAAGACAATATAACTTTCTTTGTTGTTTTAGATTGATTTAACTACTATTTCACTTACCATAAAGTGAGTTTCATTCTTGACATTAAATTACATTCGTTGAAAAACTATAAACTAATTCTTGATTCTTATGGAGTGAGTACGAGTTGTTCATTAAACCTTTACTACTATAATCATTTCCTTGGTTCGTAATATAGGATTTTATGGATTGATATTTGACATTGGAATGATTCTAGTGGATTTGGTAGGCAATAGCGTGTGAAGATGGCAGTAGAGTATTATAGATGAGTTTGGAAAGGGGAGCATCGATTTCAAGGTTGATTTTTGTAGTCTGTTGTTTGGTTTTGGTTTCGGGTTAAAGAGTTGATCCAAATTGTACAGTTATGATTGTTTAGTGTGATTTCCTTAATCATTTTGCTTTCATCTAAATAAATAAATTTCGGTGTGTGTTTAGAAGGCATGAAAATCGCAACCAAATAGGATTGGAGGTTGTTACCATAAGAAAAAGCTATTCATGCAAGAACTATTGATGTTTTGCATTTTCACTTTTGTTGTTCGTTTGTCATTTATTTGTCAAGCCTTTGTGAATGATTGGATGCATAAATAGTTAGTAACTATATTATTTGTGAAATACAAGACAATATAATTCTTTGTTGTTTTAGATTGATTTAACTACTAATTCAGTAATCATAAATGAGTTCCATTCGTGACATTAAATTACATTTGCTCAACGGCTGTTAACTACTTCTTGATTCTATAGAGTGAATACGAGTTGTTCGTTAATCCTTTACTACTATAATCATTTCTTGGTTCGTAATACAGGAATTTATGGATTGATATTTGACATTGGAATGATTCTAGTGGATTTGGTAGGCAATAGCGTGTGAAGATGGTAGTAGAGTATTATAGATGAGTTTGGAAAAGGGAGCATCGATTTCAAGGTTGATTTTTGTAGTCTGTTGTTTGGTTTTGGTTTTGGGTTAAAGAGTTGATGCAAATTGTACACTTATGATTGTTTAGTGTGTTTTCCTTGATTATTTTGCTTTGATCTAAATAAATAAATTTCGAAGTGTGTTTAGAAGGCATGAAAATCACAACCAAATAGGATTGGATGTTGTTACCATAAGCAAAAAACTATTCATGGAAGAACTATTGATGTTTTGCATTTTCATTTTCGTTGTTCGTTTGTCATGTATATTATTAAGCCTTTGTGAATGATTGGATGCTTAAATTGTTAGTATCTATATTATTTATGAAATACAGGACAATATAACTTTCTTTGTTGTTTTAGATTTATTTAACTACGAATTCACTTTTCATCAATTGAGTTTCATTTCTGATGTTAAATTACATTCGTTCAACAACTATAAACTAATTCTTGATTCTTATGGAGTTAATACAAGTTGTTCGTTGATCCTTTACTACTAGAATCATTTCTTTTTTGCGTAATATAGGATATTGTCGGTTGATAGTTGACAGTAGAATGATTCTAGTGCATTTGGTAGGCAATAGCATGTGAAGACGGTAGTAGAGTGTTATAGATGAGTTTAGAAAGGAGAGCATCGATTTCAAGGTTGATTTGTGTAGTCTTGTGTTCGGTTTTGGTTTCGAGATAAAGAGTTGATACAAAATAACCAGTTCTGATTGTTTAGTGTGATTTCCTTAATCATTTTGCTTTCATCTAAATAAATAAATTTCAGTGTGTGTTTAGAAGGCATGAAAATCGCAACTAAATAGGATTGGAGGTTGTTACCATAAGCAAAAGCTATTCATGCAAGAACTAGTGATGTTTTACATTTTCATTTTTGTTGTTCGTTTGTCATGTTTTTGTTAAGCCTTTGTGAATGATTGGATGCATAAATAGTTAGTAACTATATTATTTGTGAAATACAACACACAATATAACTTTCATTGTTGTTTTAGATTGATTTAACTACTAATTCACTTATCATAAAGTGAGTTCATTCATGACATTAATTTACATTCACTCAACAACTGTTAACTAATCTTGTTTCTTATGGAGTGAATACGAGTTATTCGTTAATCCTTTAGTACTAGAATCATCTCCTTGGTTTGTAATATAGGATTTTATGGATTGAGATTTGACATTGGAATGATTCTAGTGGATCTGGTAGGAAATAGCGTGTGAAGATGGTAGTAGAGTATAGATGAGTTTGGAAAGGAGAGCAACGATTTCAAGGTTGATTTTTGTAGTCTGTTGTTTGGTTTTGGTTTCGGGTTAAAGAGTTGATATAAATTGTCCAGTTATGATTGTTTAGTGTGTTTCCTTGATCATTTTGCTTTGATCTAAATAAATAAATTTCAAAGTGTGTTTAGAAGGCATGAAAATCGCAACCAAATAGGATTGGATGTTGTTACCATAAGCAAAAGCTATTCATGCAAGAACTATTGATGTTTTGCATTTTCATTTTTGTTGTTCGTTTGTCATGTATATTATTAAGCCTTTGTGAATGATTGGATGCATAAATAGTTAGTATCTATGTTATTTATGAAATACAGACAATATAACTTTCTTTGTTGTTTTAGATTCATTTATCTACTAATTCACTTATCGTAAAGTGAGTTTCATTCGTGACATTAAATTACATTCTTCAACAACTATAAACTAAGTCTTGATTCTTATGGAGTGAATACGAGTGTTCATTAAATATTTAATACTAGAATCATTTCTTTGGTGCGTAATATAGGATATTGTGGATTGAGAGTTGACATTAGAATGATTCTAGTGCATTTGGTAGGCAATAGCATATGAAGACAGTAGTAGAGTATTAGATAGATAGAGAGTTAGAAAGGAGAGCATCATTTTAAAGGTTGATTTGTGTAGTGTAAGGCCCCGTTCCCGGGCACCTACAGCTGGTGGTTCATCGCACATAAAACATTAGAAAACATATATTAGTTTTTCAGCGGAATTTAAAACTTTCATTTATAACTAAAACATGTCGTTTACAACATTAGTTTTCATCTCAAAATACATGACATGTCAAAATACGGATGCCAGCCTCAAAATGCTCCTAGTTGCTTATGCATCCATGCCTGCAACTCCTTAGCATCAACATATACCTACCACCTATCATGCATACAAAAGTCAGTCATGTTGAGTAAGTTCTAGTTTTATAATAAAACATACTTTTCTGAGTTAAAAACCGTTCTTTACTGTATTTCAAAACATGCTATACTTTACAACCATTCGTGATCATGCATCATACGTACATACAGATAATATCATTATTATCTTCCATTACGTTCTTTAACTTTGTTCATTCAACGTATTACATTATCATTCATTTCTCTTTCTAGATCCGTTCAGACTTTACCCTCTTCGTGGCACTCAGCGACGATTACTGAGGTCGAATGACAAGGATCCTGTTCTGTATATTATTACGATAATTCATTTACGTTCATTCATACATTCGTTCTTTCATACATGATCTTTCGTTCATTACTCTTTATTACTCGAATCTTGTCTGTTGCAATATCTCATGTCCGAAGACTGATGCTGTGCCGGGGCCTGCTCACAAACCCCAGACTCATGTCCGAAGACTGACATAACACCGGGATACGCGACAAAGATCCCATACGAGTCAATCACAGGGATTGCACTCCATTCGAGTCTGTTGCAACACAAAGTCGCTCACCTCATATTCTCGTCTCATGCAATATCCCCGACTCATGTTCGAAGACTGATACTGTGCCGGGGCCTGATAAACAAACCCCCAACTCATGTTTGAAGGCTGACACAGTACCGGGATACGCGACATGGATCTCATCATCCGTCACTTTCATCATATGCAATACTCGACTCATGTCCGAAGACTGACACGGTACCGAAGCACGCAATCTGTATCTTGTCTCATGTAATACCCCCGACTCATGTCCGAAGACTGATACTGTGCCGGGGCCTGACACACAAACCCCCGACTCATGTCCGAAGACTGACACAGTACCGGGATACGTGACAAGGACCTCTTTCGTGTCTGTTGCAAGCCTTTCTATACTTTCTCTTTTATTCATTCATGCATGCATTCATTCATTACGTTCCTCTTTTCATTATCTTCCACTTTACGTTACATAATACTTTCATTACATTTATTAACGTTCAACGCAAAGCCAAGGGAAGACATACGTACATAATAAGGAACATACATAAACATAAACACACATCATCACCATACAGGCACATCATACATGCATAACACACATCAAACATAAGCCATCACATCATAACCAGGCCTATCTCCCTATTATACCACTTAAAAACCACTTGGAAAACCTCGAGTCCAAAGTGGGCGCATGGGTCCTACCAGGCGCATGAGCATAAAAATTCTAAGTATAAAACAGTCTGGGCGCATGGGCACTATTTAGGCGCATGGCCAATACTTAGACGCATGGGCCAACATGCTGGGCGCATGGGCCACTATTTAGGCGCATGGCCAACACTTAGGTGTCTGGCCACTCATGCTGGACGCATGGGCAACTGTTTCATGTTCATCAGAACATTCTGAAATCTTTTCTATGCTACCAATTTCACCCGATAATAATTCTAAGCATACCCAAACACAGATCTAAAATAATAAGGCCATCTAAGCATGCTAAACATCATCTCTAACCCATAATCATCACTATAACATGCATACAACATTCGAACATAAAATTGTAAATCCACGGTTTTACTCGAAAACATCACTTGGTATGCATAATAGCCCCAAATTAGTTAAAAATGAGTAAAAGAGGGGTTCTAGAAACTCACCTTGAGCAGCCTTTGGGCAACAGACTTCCTGTTCGAGTCCCACCTTCGATTCAGCTCTTGAATCCCAAAAACAAACTCTTTTCAGCTTCTTCTTCCTCATTCTCTCTCTAGAACCAGGTGCTCTCTCTCTCTCTTCTTCTTCCGAGATCAAGTAGCTTTCTGCTTGATATGGGCGACCATGCCCTTAAATATCTTAAAATAATAAGATTTGTACTTTGTACACTTTATCCCCTGTGCACAATTTCCATTCTTTCTATTAACTTTTCTTTTCCTTTCATTTAAATAGAAATTTGGGGGTGTTACAAGTCTACCCCTCTTAAAGAGGTTTCGTCCCCGAAACCTGTCGCTTCTCGAACAGTTACGGGTAACACTGTCTCACCTTTTCTTTGATCTTCAATTTAAACTCAGATCCCTTTAGGCTTTACTGCACCCGCACAAGTGAAACCATCATCCTCCTTGGTCTATTCTCTCCTTCATATAGTAGTGGTCACCAGTTGCTCCTCGTGGTTGGATACCCTGTCCATCTCAGTATTCTCTAGTAGCATGATCATATCCTCATCGGTTGGGCTCTTTCTTAGACGAGATGCATGGAACATCAGATGAATTCCACTTAACTCATCGGGTAGCTCCAGTCGATATGCCACTTCTCCTACCTGAGCAACAACTGAGAATGACCCTCTCCACTTTAGTACTAGCTTTACTCGATTTCAAATCAAGCAATCTGCTCTCCTGGTTGAAGCGTTCCTCATACATCATTGTCGTAGGTCGTCCCAAACTCTAGTTGTGCACGGTTGATCAATCCATCTTCATGCAACACTTGGGGTTTGAGTCATAGGCTACTGATCAACTCACTCGGAGCTACATGTCTACCTACCTATATCTGTCTTGAACAGCCTAGCAGGAACAAGCGCTCTCCCTCAATTCTATCGCACAATCCTCTAGGGCATTACGTAACCTGGTAGACTTACTAATAGTAATTCTTACATCAAAGGGCTCATCGATCTTTCTACCCCTAACGAGCAACATCACAAAAAATAGCGACAACAAAACTACTACTAGCGTCACAATTAAAGCATAGATGCGATAATCTAAACTTGTAAGAACATACCTCACGTTACCTCGTAGTCTGACCTAGCCTCATCTCGGTCATAGCGAAGGCTCTAGCCCTCACCCTCGGTTCTCCTTCCTCGTACCGGAGCTTCCTACCCTCGACTTCTTGCAGTCTCTACTCATGTGTCCTGTCTTGCCACAGTCGCAGCATTTAGCCATTTGACAGTCCCTCGCTCTGTGGCCCTCCTTTCCACACTGAAAACAAACGTTCAGTCCCCACTTGCAATCCCCGTCATGGCCTTTGCCACACTTGTTGCAAATCTCTCCTTTTCTTTCCATTCTCTTCCGATCATCATCCCTCGACGCCGTACCTCCATACTCAAATCCACCATCATTGTCTCGCCTTCCTTCCCCTTGTTAACATAGGCTCGCTCCTCCCCTTCGTCTGTCATCACCATCGCCCCCCGCTCGTCGTACAATCTTCCCGCTAGGTCAACTGTCGACCTAAACGTGCTCGGTCGGGCGGCGATCATGTGCCTACGGATGTCCGCGGCAAGCCCTGAATATACCTCTTGATCTTTCGTGAAAGAGGTGTTGCCTGATCCGGCACCAGACGTGCCATCTCATTGAATTTAGCGGTATATTGATGATGTGTCATCGTTCCCGCCTCCGGCTGCAAGAACTCTCTTTCGACTTTATCCATCTCACGATGAGGACAGAATTCCTCAATCACTAGCTTCTTCAACTCCAGCCACCGCATCCTCCCGATAGCCCTGCTTCTCTCAACCTGGACGATATTGTCCCACCAACACAAGGGTGAGTCCACAAAAGAATGGGCAGCGAACTTTACTTTCTGGTCCTCTCGACACTCGCTGATGTTCAATACCGCTTCCATCTCTCCCACCCATCAGTGAGCAGCAGCAGCAGTGTCATTTCCATCAAAAGTTGGGGGCTTGTATGGTTGAAACGCCCCATAATTACAGCCTCGTGCCACCTCCGGCATAGGCTCTTCCTCTTCGTCCTCTTCGTCATTGAAGAAAACCGTTTCAGTCTTGGGTCGTCTTCTTTCGCCCGAAGGTCTACCCCCTTCTTGTCTCTCCTCGTCTCTAACAGCCTTCATAACTTCGGTCACCACAGACGGTAGGATCGTCTGCATGACCTGATGCACTTCCTCCCTAACTGCCTCTCTCATCGAGGCTCTCTGATTAGCATTCTCATCACCGCCCTCCTGATGAGGGGTCTCGTTCCTTCAGCCCTAGACCTTCCTCTTGTGACCCATGGTTTAGAACCATGTCCACCACCACCTCCACCTCGTGAAGCTTTCTAAGATCTGCCGCAACCATATTCTAACACACTATAAGATTCAAACACTAACGCGGTCATTCAAGGTAATAACTCGGTTTATGTCAAGTATAGTAAGTCCCTAGTTACAGTGGCCAGTTGTGATTAGCCACTTACTTTACTCTTCATACCCCAAGCATTTCCTATCCTGACATAATTAGTATCTAAATCTACACATTAGCACACAAGCCACATAACATGCGCACATAATACCGGTTAACATTAACTTACATAAAACGTTTACATAAAACCTTTACCTGCAGGCACGTAGCTACTAAGACTGGCATCCCTTTTCCTTTTAGTCCCATTCTTAGTTTAAGATTAGGTTTTTCAAAATATTTACCCGATTCACTTAAACTTTTGCTCTGATACCAACTTGTAAGGCCCTGTTCCCGGGCACCTTACAACTGGTGGTTCATCGCACATAAAGCATTAGAAAACATACATTAGTTTTGTAGTTGAATTTAAAACTTTCATTTATAACTAAAACATGTCATTTACAACATTAGTTTTCATCTCAAAATACATGACATGTCAAAATACGGATGCCAGCCTCAAAATGCTCCCAGTAGCTTATGCATCCATGTCTGCAACTCCTCAGGATCAACATAATCCTGCCAACTATCATGCATACAAAAGTCAGCGACACTGAGTGAGTTCTAGTTTTATAATAAAACATACTAGTCTGAGTTAAAAACCGTTCTTTATTGTATTTCAAAACATGCTATACTTTACAACCGTTCGTGATCATGCATCATACGTACATACAGATAATATCATTATTATCTTCCATTACTTTCATTAACTTTGTTCGTTCAACGTATTACATTATCGTTCATTTCTCTTTCTAGATCCGGTCAGACTTTACCCTCTTCGTGGCACTCAGCCACGATTACTAAGGTTGAATGACAAGGATCCTGTTCTGTACATTATTACGATAATTCATTTACGTTCATTCATACGTTCGTTCTTTCATACATGATCTTTCGTTCATTACTCTTTATTACTCGAATCTTGTCTCTTGCAATATCTCATGTCCAAAGACTGATGTTGTGTCGGGGCCTACTCACAAACCTCCGACTCATGTCCGAAGACTGACACAGCACCGGGATACGAGACAAAGATCCCATAAGAGTCAATCACAGGGTTGAACTCCATCCGAGTATGTTGCAACACAAAGTCGCTCACCTCATATTCTCGTCTCATGCAATATCCCCGACTCATGTCCGAAGACTGATACTGTGCCGGGGCCTGACAAACAAACCCCCGACTCATGTCCGAAGACTGACACAGTACCGGGATACGCGACACGGATCTCATCATCCGTCACTTTCGTCATATGCAATACTCCCGACTCATGTCCGAAGACTGATACTGTGCCGGGGCCTGACAAACAAACCCCCGACTCATGTCCGAAGACTGACACAGTACCGGGATACGCGACACGGATCTCATCATCCGTCACTTTCGTCATATGCAATACTCCCGACTCATGTCCGAAGACTGATACTGTGCCGGGGCCTGCTCACAAACCCCCGACTCATGTTTGAAGACTGACACAGTACCGGAGCACGTAATCTGTATCCTGTCTTTTGCAATACCCCCGACTCATGTCCGAAGACTGATATTGTGCCGGGGCCTGACACACAAACCCCCGACTCATGTCCGAAGACTGACACAGTACCGGGATACGCGACAAGGACCTCTTTCGAGTATGTTGCGACACATAGTCACTCACCTCATACATATGCTTACAAGCCTTTCTATACTTTATCTTTTATTCATTCATACATGCATTCATTCATTATGTTCCTCTTTTCATTATCTTCCACTTTACATTACATAATACTTTCATTACATTTATTAACGTTCAACGCAAAGCCAAGGGAAGACATACGTACATAATAAGGAACATACATAAACATAAACACACATCATCACCATACAGGCATATCATACATGCATAACACACATCAAACATAAGCCATCACATCATAACCAAGCCTATCTCCCCATTATACCCCTTAAAAACCACTTGGAAAACCTCAAGTCCAAAGTGGGTGCATGGGTCCAAGCAGGCGCATGAGCATAAAAATTCTAAGTATAAAACAGTCTGGGCGCATGGGCACTATTTGGGCATTTCTGCCCTGTTAAGGCACATCACCAATCACTTAGCCGTTTCAAGCACTTGGGCGCATGGGCACTGCTTAGGCGCATGGCCAACACTTAGCCTTTTCTTCACTTGGGCGCATCGGCACTATTTAGGCGCATGGCCAACACTTGGGTGCATGGCCAATACTTAGACGCATGGGCCAACATGCTGGGCGCATGGGCCACTATTTAGGCGCATGGCCAACACTTAGATGTCTGGCCACTCATGCTGGATGCATGGGCAACTGTTTGGGCGCATGAGCCACCTCTGTGTTCAGTTTTGGTTTCGGGTTAAAGAGTTTATACAAAATGACCAGTTCTGATTGTTTAGTGTGATTTCCTTAGTGATTTTGCTTTGATCTAAAGAAATAAATTTTGGTGTGTGTTTAGAAGGTAGGAAAATCACAACCAAATAGGATTGGAGGTTGTTACCATAAGCAAAAGCTATTCATGCAACAACTATTGATGTTTTGCATTTTCATTTTCGTTGTTCGTTTGTCATGTTTTTGTTAAGCCTTTGTGAATGATTGGATGCATAAATAGTTAGTAACTATATTATTTGTGAAACACAAGACAATATAACTTTCTTTGTTGTTTTAGAATGATTTAACTACTAATTCACTTATCAAAAATTAAGTTGCATTCGTGACATTAAATTACATTCGCTCAACAGCTGTTAACTAATTCTTGATTCTTATGGAGTGAATACGAGTTGTTCGTTAATCCTTTACTTCTAGAATCATTTCCTTGGTTCGTAATATAGGATTTTATGGATTGAGATTTGACATTGGAATGATTCTAGTGGATTTGGTAGGCAATAGCGTGTGAAGATGGTAGTAGAGTATTATAGATGAGTTTGGAAAGGTGAGCATCGATTTCAAGGTTGATTTTTCTAGTTTGTTGTTTGGTTTTGGTTTCGGGTTAAAGAGTTGATACAAATTGTCCAGTTATGATTGTTTAGTGTTATTTTCTTGATCATTTTGCTTTGATCTAAATAAATAAATTCGAAGTGTGTTTAGAAGGCATGAAAATCGCAACCAAATAGGATTGGATGTTGTTACCATAAGCAAAAGCTATTCATGCAATAACTATTGATGTTTTGCATTTTCATTTTCGTTGCTCGTTTGTCATGTATATTATTAAGCCTTTTGAATGATTGGATGTATTAATAGTTAGTATCTATATTATTTATGAAATACAAGACAATATAACTTTCTTTGTTGTTTTTGATTGATTTAACTACTAATTCACTTATCATCAATTGAGTTTCATTCGTGATGTTAAATTACATTCGTTCAACAACTATAAACTAATTCTTGATTTTATGGAGTGAATACGAGTTGTTCGTTGATCCTTTACTACTAGAATCATTTCTTTGGTGCGTAATATAGGATATTGTGGATTGAGAGTTGACATTAGAATGAATCTAGTGCATTTGGTAAGAAATAGCATGTGAAGACGGTAGTAGAGTTTATAGATGATTTTAGAAAGGAGTCCATCGATTTCAAGGTTGATTTGTGTAGTCTTGTATTCAGTTTTGGTTTCGGGATAAAGAGTTGCTACAAAATGACCAGTTCTGATTGTTTAGTGTGATTTCCTTAATCATTTTCCTTTGATCTAAATAAATAAATTTCGGTGTGTGTTTCGAAGGCAGGAAAATCACAACCAAATAGGATTGGAGGTTGTTACCATAAGCAAAAGCTATTCATGCAAGAACTATTAATGTTTTGCATTTTCATTTTCGTTGTTCGTTTGTCATGTTTTTGTTAAGCCTTTGTGAATGATTGGATGCATAAATAGTTAGTAACTATATTATTTTTGAAATACAAGATAATATAACTTTCTTTATTGTTTTAGATTGATTTAACTACTAAGTCACTTATCATTAATTAGGTTTCATTCGTGACATTAAATTACATTTGATCAACAGCTATTAACTAATTCTTGATTCTTATGGAGTGAATACGAGTTGATCGTTAATCCTTTACTACTAGAATCATTTCCTTGGTTCGTAATATAGGATTTTATGGATTGAGATTTGACATTCGAATGATTCTAGTGGATTTGGTAGGCAATAGCATGTGGATTTGGACAGCTTAGCCTTTCGAGGCAGTCAATGTGACTTTTCATCTTAAGTACATAAGATGAAACTGATGGTTGTCGTCCATACGACATGCATGGAGCGCTCGAACCGTTTCAAAGCGCTCAACCCTCGCTTGATGTTGGAACGTTTCCTTCAGTTGGGTTATCATGTCATAGGCTCCGTGATGCCCATACTCCTTCTGGAGATTCGGAGTCATGCTTGCCAACATAAGGCAAGACACTTGGACAGAGTCCTCAGTGTACTTTATCCAATCGTTATAGGCCTCCTCATCATCCTCACTAGGTTGATCGGGGACGTGGTCGTCTAGAACATATGATCGTTTCTCTTGCTTGAGAACGATTCTCAAGTTTCGATACCAATCGATAAAATTGTTATGATTTAGACGTTCCTTTTGGAGAATCGCTCGTAAAGATTGGGCGGATGTGGATGAATTATCATAATTATTGGTGGCCATCTACAAAATTTAACAAAGATCAATTTTAGTATTTTCGATATTGTTATTTTAATAATTAATACCTTTTAAGGTCATTTTCATATTAAAATCTAGAATCCAACATTACATTTAAATAGTGGTTAGGTGACCTTTATCCCACGATTTAAATTAATAAGGTGGTCAACGATTGACGATTGCAACCATTTGCAACTTTTAGAGGTATGGGATCGACTTGAAACATCATATGTAAAGTCGGCATGTTAATCCCATCAACACCATTTGGAAACCATATCGTAGGTGATCCATTTGACATGGTTTGCAAATCAAGACACCCTACTTACACACACGTGTGAGTTTGCCAAAATAAGCAGTTAGGTGACCTTTATCCCACGAATATGGCATTCTCACCTCAAGTCACAAGTTCCCTCAAAATGGTTAGGTGACCTTTATCCCACTAAGAGTTCCCGAGTGATTCAAGTGTTGTGTAAAAGGACGGTGTTGATCTTATTTGTAAAAAAATAGAGATATTATAATACAAGTTTAGAAAAAATTATGTATTCATATTTGTATGCTTTCAAAAACAAGATACCCTATGGTACATTGATTAAAACCCCTTTTAATCTTTGAAATTATTAAACAATTTTAATAACCTTTTATTACCTTTTAATGATTAATGCCCATTGAGATAGTTTGTTATGATCATGGAAAGGATTGCTAAGCAAACATCATATATAAGTAATCAACCACAATACCAAGAATCAACAAAATAATAGTGCATAACCATAGCATCTAAAGTGGCCACACTTGTTTTCCATCACAAGTGTGGTCCATAGGACATTCCTAAGGGACAAAACATTACACAAAAGGTTTCCATGAACCTCCCACTTGAAACCGCATCCAAATGCTCCATGTTTCTTGTGTCTTTCCTTTGTGCTTCTAACGCATACATCTTCATATTACAAGATATTATATCCTAATACAAATTTCCAGTAAAATGAAAAGTACCTAATCTATTCATTATAGCCCAATAATAAATAAAATTACACTTTAAACCAAGCACAAATAAAAGATTATACAACCTAATTGAATGAATAAATACAACCATTACAAACATCCAAATAACACAAGGTCAATGGCTAGGTTATGCACCATAATGAACAATGATCAAATCATCCAAAACAACAATGAAACCCCACCTAAAACCCACGAAATTTCAGCCAACATAAACTGAAATTTCGGGTTTTATCTTGTCCAAACAAATAAACAATACAACATACATATCTTTCAAAGTTTAATCACAAGCAAGTGTGATATAACTTTGAAAGTTTGGGGTTTCATAATACATGAATATAGCAGCCCCTAAAAGGGGTTTCAAAGTCCCATAAAACGAAATATTACAAGGACAAAACAAGCTAGCTATCCACATAACCGGCTCTAGATGCCAATGTTGGGGTTTGTAAGAACAAGATACATAGTTTAACCATTTAAACTTTGTAAAGACGCAGCGGAAACAAGCTTTATAACATAGTTAATGAACTGAAAATTTGGGGTTTCATCTTGATATTATAAAGTTACAAACAAACCCAAGAACAAAGGACCTTTTATATGTGAATAATACTAGCAATGTAAACACAAAAAAAACATTATGGACAGCCATAAGAGGCTGCCATAAACACCTTTCAACAGCAAAAGTCGAAATGGATGAGGATGATTTGGACCAAGAAAGAACGACCAAGGCACCAAAAGAAGGTCCTCTCAAGCTTGCATACCCCAAGCTCTATGACAAACACCTTGTTGCTAGGATTGAGCACCAAAACCCAAAAGAAAAGGTTGTTGGAACCTTCCAGCCGTGAATGACTTCAACAAGAGGAGAAAACCCTTTTTCTTTCTTGTGGTTCTTCCATGTGAGAGAGAGAAGAAGATGGAGTGAATGAATTGTCAAATGTGTTGTTCCAAGACTTCAATTGAAAACCAAAAGGGGCACACCCCAAAGGGGCGGCCGAAAACCTCTTTACTTTGGGTTTCCCCCCCCCCCCCCAAACTTAAAACACAAATTTTAACACATTAACAACTCACTAATATGAGTTATACATATAATTAACCTTTTAATTGTATAACTCAGACACACTCCATTATTATTTGATGTTATTTAAGTAACTTAAATAACATAACAAACAATATCTATAAACAAAATATCCATATAAATTGTTCAATCTCATATGTAACTTATTTTGAAAACCCATTTTCTAAATTGGTGTATTTATTTAATTGTATGACATATCATCAATTAAATATTATTTGGTTTTTGATAAGCTTGTTATTGGGTATGACTTGACTTGGATCATAACGTACTAACCACATCAATGTTCTATGTGTCTTGGGCATAAAGAACTCAACAATCTCCCACTTGCACAAGATTCATAGAACATTGATGCAAGCAGTAAATACCGCCTAACAACGGTTCACTATGCTTAATACGCATGACTTAAAGCCATTCAATAACATCATCCCCTTCAAGTATCCAACTTGAAATGATTTAGGTGAATCAATCATTTATCCTTTTGTTACAGATGTCATGTTAAATCCAAGGACATAGAATGATCATTCCTTGTTGATTTAACTTAATCAGGCCTTAGACATCTTGCTCTCAACGAATAAGAGGAACAAATTCCATCTTGAATACATACGTTTCTCATAAACACTTCGTGTCACTCCTGAACATAGCCTTACGTACTGTCCATTATTTCAGGGCAGTGAAGAACTAGCTCAAGGTATAACACTTGGTGAATATCAAAACCCAATATGTATCTCAAGTCTGAGGATACCAAATGATATTCGCCTTTACTCAAATTTACTTATGATCAATCTAGAAGATTCCATGTAGTAAAATTTGAGATGCGGGTCAGTCCAATATTTGTATCCCACAAATATCTATGAGCTTTGGCAGGAACCAATTGCTCTATATTCATTCCTTATGAATATCCACCAATCCAAATTCATAATAATATTACCCTCATATTTGTTCCCACAAGTATGAACGACTACAGACATTTAGAGTAAACAATTTACCCATGGATTAAACATGCTAAATTGGAACATTTATTGAAATATTATAACTAAATAATTTTATTCAAGTAGTAAGGGAGTTCCAAATATCCAAATACAAAATCACAGATCAAATCCAATCATTAGAATATCGAAATCCCATGGCACAGGATGACCTTCATGCTTTGCCTTTTCTAGGAGCTTTGTTAGAGGATCCGCAATATTTTGATCAGTGTGAACTTTGCGAATACATATATTTCCTTTCTCAACTTCATCTCGTATGTAGTTGAATCTCCGCTCAATGTGCCTAGTCTTTTGATGAGCACGAGGTTCCTTGATTTGAGCAATCGCACCCTCGTTATCACAAAAGATCTCTAGGGGGTCCTGAATGGAAGGGACAACCCCTAGATCGGCAATGCATTTCTTCAACCATGCAGCTTCTTGAGCTGCCAATGAGGCGGCGACGTATTCAGATTCTGTAGTTGATAAAGCCACCACATCTTGTTTAGAGCTCTTCCAAGAGACAACTCCTCCATTCAGAATGAAAATGTATCCAGATTGTGATCGTGAATCATCACGATCGGTTTGGAAACTCGCATCCGTGTAACTTTTTACAACGAGTTCCTCATCACCAGATCCATAGATTAGGAACATATATTTTGTCCTCCTTATGTACTTAAGTATGTTCTTAATAACCATCCAATGACTGCTTCCAGGATTTTGCTGGTAACGGCTTGTCATGCTTAAGGCGCATGAAATGTCCGGCCGAGTGCATATGATTGCATACATGATGGATCCAATTGCAGATACGTATGGGATTGCCTTCATTTTATCTTGCTCATCCTTTGAGCTTGGACATTGAGTCGTGCTCAATATTGTTCCTCTTCAAATAGGTACCGTACCTTTCTTAGAGTTCTCCATCTTGAACCTTTTCAAGATCTTATCAATGTATGCACTTTGATTTAAACCAATCAATTGCCTTGATCTATCCCTATAGATCTTTATTCCCAGAATATAGGTGGCCTCACCAAGATCCTTGATGGAAATACAACTTCCAAGCCAGGTTTTACACCTTCCAAGGTTGGAATGTCATTTCCAAATAGTAGTATGTCATCAACATACAATATTAGGAAAGTGATGATGCTCCCACTAGCTTTCTTATATACACAAGCTTCATCAGTGCTCTTGATGAATCCAAATTTAATTACTTCTTCATCAAAACTGTGATTCCAACTTCTCGATACTTGTTTCAATCCATAGATTGATTTTTTTAACTTGCATACTTTGTTAGGATGTTTTGGATTGACAAAACCTTCAGGCTGAACCATATAGACATCTTCCTCGAGATATCCATTTAGGAAAGCCGTTTTGACATCCATTTGCCAATTTCATAATCATAATGAGCAGTTATGGCAAACAATACCCTAATAGATTTTAGCATCGCAACAGGTGAGAAAGTTTCATCATAGTCACCCCTTGAGTTTGAGTGAAACCCTTTGCTACAAGTCTTGCTTTATAAGTATCCAAGTTTCCATGCATATCATTTTTCCTTTTGAAAACCCACTTACTTCCAATTACTTTGGAGTTAAGAGGTGGTATAACCAAGTCCCATACTTGATTGTCATAGATGGATTGCATCTCAACGTTCATGGCTTCAAGCCATTTGTCACAATCCGAATTGGACAACGCATCGTGGTATGTGATTGGTTCATCAGAATCTGTCACATAGCATCCATCAGTGAAAAATCCATATCTTTCAGGTGGAGTACTAGTTCTACCAGATCTGTGAATGTTTTTTGTGTATTGATAAACTATTTGATCACTTTCAACATCCTCATGTTGAGTGCTAGTGTCAACCAAACGTGTATCGGGTTGCGGTTCTTGATCCTCTTCAAGATCCACAGTTCTACTACCAGTTCCTTCCATAAGGAACTTGGTTTCCAAGAACTCACCCTTTTTGCCAACAAACTCCTTTTGTTGTATTGGATCATAGAAATATTATCCCATAGAATCTCTTGGATATCCAATAAAGATACAATGGTGGAACGGCTTCTAACTTGTTCGAGGTGGGAGTCTTACATAAGCCTCACACCCCACACCCTCAAATATGAAAATGATGGAACCCTTCCATTCCATATTTCATAAGGTGTCCTTTCCACTTTCTTGGTTGGGGCCATATTCAAAATACAGGCCATAGAGAGCAGAGCAAAACCCCAAAATGATAGAGGTAAAGCTTCTAGCCATCATAGATCGAACCATATCTAATAGAGTTCGATTTCTCCGCTCGGACACACCATTATGTTGTGGTGTTCCTGGTGGAGATAGTTGTGAGACAATCCCACAACTTCTAAGATGGTCCCTAAAAGCATCATTCAGGTATTCACTTCCTCTATCGGTGCGGAGAATTTTAATTGACTTATTGAGTTGATTTTGTACTTCATTTTGAAAGATCTTGAACATTTCAAAAGCTTCATCTTTGTGTCTTAACAAGTACACACACCCATATCGACTATAGTCATCAGTAAAGGTAATGAAGTATCTTTCATTGTACCTTGTCATAGGTTTAAAAGGTCCACATACATCCGAATGTATGATACCTAATAAATCCTTTGCCCTTTCGGCTTTGCCACTAAAAGGTGCCTTGGTCATTTTACCTTGTAAACAAGACTCACATACATCAAATGAATCACATTCATTTGTTTTTAAAAGACCATTCTTTTCTAGTGTTTGTATTCTTTTCTTGTTTATATGACCAAGACGGCAATGCCAAACATAAGTGTTATTCAAATCTGATTTGAGTTTCTTGGTACTAGTTTGGTACAATAAGCTATCATTCAATGTATTTTCACGAACCAATTCATAGATACCATTGATGGGAATAGCTTTAAAGTAAAACATGTCATTCAAAGTAACATGGATTTCATTTCCAATAAACGATAATACATATCCAAAATGTTTTAATAGGGCTACGGAAATAATGTTCCTAGTCAAACTAGGAGCATACAAAAAATTGTACAAAATTACTTCCAACCATTTGGAAGTTTCAAGATGTACTCACCACGGGCTTCAACTTGAACTTTAGCCCCATTGCCCATGTAGAGGCTAACATCCCCTTTGTTGAAGTTGCTACTTCTTTTGAACCCCTGCAACAAATTGTAAATGTGAGTTCCACATCCAGTATCTAATACCCATGTGTTAAAAGATATTAAGTTTAAATCAAATGGATCATGTATTAGTACCTGAGGCCTGCCTGGCATCCCTCTTTGCTTTCAACTCTTGGAGATGGACAGGACAATTTCTTGCCCAATGTCCAATCTCCCCACACTTGAAGCATGGGTCATTAGAGGCAACCTTTTTCCTCTTCTCCTATGCTTTGGGTGGCACCCTTGCCACCCCTTTCCCCTTTCCCATTACAGGCCCCTTACCCTTGCAACTCTTGCCTTGGTGCGGGATGAGGCCTCTTCTTGTTCCCACCTTCATTGATGGTGAGAACAGGTAAAACCCTTTTACCCATGGCCGCCTCAGCCGTTTTGAGCATAGAGTGAAGCTCACCAATGCTTTTGTCCCAAGCATTCAAGTTGTAGTTCAACACGAACGTCTCAAACCTTTGGTAAGGCCATTGAGGATCAAATCCGTGGCCAATTCCTTTGAGACGGGATAGTTTAGCCTTTCAAGGCGGTCAATGTGACTTTTCATCTTAAGTACATAAGATGAAACTAATTGGTTGTCGTCCATATGACATGCATGGAGCGCCCGAACCGTTTCAAAGCGCTCAACCCTCGCTTGCTGTTGGAACGTTTCCTTCAGTTGGGTTATCATGTCATAGGCTCCGTGATGCCCATACTCCTTTTGCAAATCCGGAGTCATGCTTGCCAACATAAGGCAAGACACTTGGATAGAGTCCTCAGTGTACTTTATCCAATCGTTATAGCCTCCTCATCATCCTCACTAGTTGATCGGGGACGTCGTCTAAAACATATGATCGTTTCTCTTGCTTCAGAACAATTCTCAAGTTTCGATACAATCAATAAAATTGTTATGATTTAGACGTTCCTTTTGGAGAATCGCTCGTAAAGATTGGGCGGATGTGGATGAATTATCATAATTATTGGTGGCCATCTACAAAATTTAACAAAGATCAATTTTAGTATTTTCGATATTGTTATTTTAATAATTAATACCTTTTAAGGTCATTTTCATATTAAAATCTAGAATCCAACATTACATTTAAATAGTGGTTAGGTGACCTTATCCCACGATTTAAATTAATAAGGTAGTCAACGATTGACGATTGCAACCATTTGCAACTTCTAGAGGTATGGATCGACTTGAAACATCATATGTAAAGTCGGCATGTTAATCCCATCAACACCATTTGAAACCATATCGTAGGTGATCCATTTGATATGGTTTGCAAATCAAGACACCCTACTTACACACACGTGTGAGTTTGCCAAATAAGCAGTTAGGTGACCTTTATCCCAATATGGCATTCTCACCTCAAGTCACAAGTTCCCTCAAAATGGTTAGGTGACCTTTATCCCCTAAGAGTTCCCGAGTGATTCAAGTGTTGTGTACAAGGACGTGTTGATCTTATTTGTAAAATTTGGGGTTTCATCTTGATATTATAAAGTTACAAACAAACCCAAGACAAAGGACCTTTTATATGTGAATAAGACTAGCAATGTAAACACAAAAACAACATTATGGACAGCCATAAGAGGCTGCCATAAACT
Organism: Flaveria trinervia; assembly: GCA_025506515.1. Classification (NCBI taxonomy): domain Eukaryota; kingdom Viridiplantae; phylum Streptophyta; class Magnoliopsida; order Asterales; family Asteraceae; genus Flaveria; species Flaveria trinervia. The sequence continues at coordinate 1,405 of JACCIX010000652.1, read as the reverse complement.
ACCTTTCAGCAGCAAAAGTCAAAATGGATGAGGATGATTTGGACCAAGAAAGAACGACCAAGGCACCAAAAGAAGGTCCTCTCAAGCTTGAATACCCCAAGCTCTATGAAAACACCTTGTTGCTAGGATTTGAGCACCAAAACCCTAAAGAAAAGGCTGTTGGAACCTTCTAGCCGTGAATGACTTCAACAAGAGGAGAAAACCCTTTTTCTTTCTTGTGGTTCTTCCATGTGAGAGAGAGAAGAAGATGGAGTGAATGAATTGTCAAATGTGTTGTTCCAAGACTTCAATTGAAAACCAAAAGGGGGCACACCCCAAAGGGGCGGCCAAAAACCTCTTTACTTTAGGTTCCCCCTCCCCCAAACTTAAAACTTAATTTTTACACATTAACAAGTCACTAATATGAGTTATACATATAATTAACCTTTTAATTGTATAACTCACACACACTCCATTATTATTTGATTTTATTTAAGTAACTTAAATAACATAACAAACAATATCTATAAACAAAATATACATATAAATTGTTCAATCTCATATGTAACTTATTTAGAAAACCCATTTTCTAAATTGGTGTATTTATTTAATTGTATGAACATATCATCAATTAAATATTATTTGGTGTTTGCTAAGCTTGTTATTGGGTATGACCCGAATTGGATCATAACGTACTAACCACATCAAAGTTCTATGTGTCTTGGGCATAAAGAACTCAACATAAACTAATTCTTGATTCTTATGGAGTGAATACGAGTTGTTCGTTGATCCTTTACTACTAGAATCATTTCTTTTGTGCGTAATATAGGATATTATGGATTGAGAGTTGACATTAGAATTATTCTAGTGCATTTGGTAGGCAATAGCATGTGAAGACGGTAGTAGAGTGTTATAGATGAGTTTAGAAAGGAGAGCATCGATTTCAAGGTTGATTTGTGTAGTCTTGTGTTCGGTTTTGGTTTCAGGATAAAGAGTTGATACAACATGACCAGTTCCGATTGTTTAGTGTGATTTCCTTAATCATTTTGCTTTGATCTAAATAAATAAATTTCAGAGTGTGCTTAGAAGGCAAGAAAATCGCAACCAAATAGGATGGAGGTTGTTACCATAAGCAAAAGCTATTCATGCAAGAACTATTGATGTTTTGCATTTTCATTTTTATTGTCCGTTTGTCATGTTTTTGTTAAGCATTTGTGAATGATTGGATGCATAAATAGTTAGTAACTATATTATTTGTGAAATACAAGACAATATAACTTTCTTTGTTGTTTTAGATTGATTTAACTACTAATTCACTTATCATAAAGTGAGTTTCATCCATGACATTAAATTACATTAGCTCAACAGCTGTTAACTAATTCTTGATTCTTATGGAGTGAGTATGACTTGTTCGTTAATCCTTTAC
>JACCIX010000681.1:0-107602 GCA_025506515.1 Flaveria trinervia | reverse complement strand
CGCAGGATATATCCACTAGTCCAAACCCCCTATGGATACCATGACTCCTCCATCACAGCCGCTCAGGCTTCCTCTCAACAGGAGCCTGCAGCAACCCAAGGGGCACCTACTTATCTGGGATCTTCCTCACTTGAGAGATTGCCATTAAGAGCACCATCCACCCCAGGTGCACACTGCTTCTACCCCCGTACCCCAAACAACCGCCCCTCACAGCCCACTTTAATAGTTGCTCAAGTGCTGACTCAATTGCACTCCTCACCCCCTCCCCAGAAACCACTTATACTGGGAATACCTCTACATTGAGGAGGAGGAACACAGTGCACCTGAGAACCCACAGCACAGGGGTTTCCCAATTCTATCTCCTGGTGTAGAGAAGGAGCTTAGAATATCTAGTGAGGCTGCCACCCTCCTCTGACTCAGCACATGACCAAGTGAGGCTGGTAACATTGCTAAGACCTCCCTAGAGGCAACTGCTGATGATGGACATTGTCCTGAGGCTGGAAGTCCCCAGTACCAAGCACAAGGGGCACATGCACCAACTGGTCTACACCCAGTGCATGTCCATCCTGCTCTAAGCAGGAGGTCAGGTGATTCAGTATCAACTGATGATGACCTGAGCTTCTTCTTCGATGTAGTTGCTCAAACACCATTCTAGAGGATGAGGTTAGCAGACTCAAAGAGCTGCTGGCCAAGATGTCTCACGATGCAAGTCCATCTGCCACCCTCATACACCCACAGATGGCACCTTCCCTTGAAGGTTTCCCAAATACAGAGCCACCCCAAAATCAACCACCTGCCTCCGCTTCAGGCCCTACTTCTCAGGAACAAACCCTCTTGAGCAAATAGGTGCTGCACTCAAAAATTCCCTTCCTCTCATCACCCCCCTAATACTGATATAGTGATCAAAGCCCTTGATGAGAGGCTTTCCTCAACATTACAGCCCTTGGTTGATGCTGCTGTCCACAAGACTCTTTCTGCGGTCTCAACCCCTTCCTCCAATGCAACCAAAAGGGGGAGAGTCCTGCAGTGAAAGAACAGAAGAGGAAAAGATCCGAGGAAAAGAAGGAAGCGAAGCAAGCCCAAAAGGAGAAAGAACAGCAACCAATGCTCACCTACAAGCGAAAGAAAGGTGCTGATGAGCACATTGCTGAAGATAAAGCCTTGGAGCTACTGATAAAAGAGGCTGATGCCGACACAGTAGATCAATGGACAACATCATTGATCAGCTGTTCAGGCAAGGTCATGACACCAACAAACTTGACTCTGAGATTCGACGACTAGAGATGAAGAAATCCAGAATAGATGGGCAAGTTATGAAGTGTTAGAAGAGAAAGGCTAGAAATCATGATAAGATTTATTGCAAATATCTTGGAAGATCAATGATTGAGATCAAGCTTGGTCCAGGGACAGTATCTTGGCAATCACCACCAAGATCTGTTCGTCTGAAGCATACACTAAGGGGCTTGTTATTGAAGCTTTGATGAAGTGGGTGCTGGGAGCAGGACTGAGCTAGCAAAGCATCAAAAGCCACACTCACCTCAAGGATGCTAGCACAGCCTGTCAACATTCCCACACCAAACACACAACCACAAAACACAAACCACCAACCACTCCCTTACCCTCAAACCCATAGCCGATGATATACCCTTGAAGAAGAAAGAAGGATATTGAGGCTAGAAGAAGATGAAGAAGATGATGAAGACAGCTGCCGCTATCAGCTGTGATTCAGTTGCCTAAGGCCACAAGTCACTCCTCAGCAATTACTCCTGAAGTCCAGAGACAAATGGTTAAAGTGAAGCTAGAAGAAGAAGAGCTTCATAAACAGCATGATGAGGAATTGCTGAAGAGAGTTGACAAAGCTTATGCAGCCACATCTTCCATCATCAATATGAAGGAGCAAGCCCTCAGACTTTACACTCTCAGGCATACCTTTCAATATCAAAAGGAAGAGTGAGGATTTGGCCTGATCCCAGGGTCTCTCACAGAATTCATAAGAACATATACCTCGGAGATACATTGGCCAGTGAAAAAGATCGTAGATGAAGTGATCTCTCTGGTCTTTGTAGTTTCACCCTGGGAAATCCTAGAAGACTTCAAGAAGGCCTACAAAGCTAATCTAACCCTCAGAAGATGCTGGAAAACAAAATAGTGAAAAAGGGTTAGTTTACAAGAGGCTTGAGGAAGTCAGGAAAAATGAGCTCCAGTTGTTCCTAGAGGGTAATCACCCGGATGAGTTTGCTTACAGAATAATAACAACTGTGGCTAAAGAATGGGAAACAGGCCAAATACCTGTCTGAGTATTATGGGCCGGAATCATTGTTTGAAGGTGCTGAAGAGCTAACCATGGAGGAACAAATCACCTTCCTTGAGGCCTACACAAGAGAGTCGTATAGACTCATTATGGGGAAGTGAATCTCATGAATGGGATACAACTCTGTGTCCAGTTCCCCAAAACAGAGTTCCCATTCATACTCTGCCAAACAAATATTTGAGGTTCTTCCCAGGCCGGAGCGTACATGGGTCATCTTCTCTACTGATCAAGAAGGAAAAGACCAACATTTTTGCCATCAATAAGTGGGTATAAATAAGTTAGAGGTTTTGGCTGCATTGGTTCAGGGGGATTTTGTTGGACCAAAAGAACCAATGAGCGAAGATCAGAAAACCTCTAAGTCCCACACGGTATCACAACAACTGCTGAAAGCCTCATCAGTAGTTTGACAAGTGCTGAAGACTTCAACAGCTGAAGATCAAGTGCTGAAGACCTTAACAGCTGAAGAACCAAAGTGCTGAAGTACAACAGCTGAAGAACACAAGTGCTGAAGCTGAAAGACCAAAGTACTGAAGTACAACAGCTGAAGAGTTCCAAGTGCTGAAGATCAACAACTGATGTACAAAGTCTGAAGACAAGACTGAAGACATCAGCTGATGACATCTACTGAAGTCATCAGCTGATGAAACGCCTGAAGGTCAAAGTCTGAAGATCAAGTACTGAAGCCTCAGTAGTTTGTCACAACTGCTGAAGAGTACTTCTTCAGTAGTTGTGATATCAGTAGTTTTATTTTCTTTGTTTCAGTAGTTTTGTAAAACGACTGAAGAGCTTGTTCTTCAGTCGTTGTAGTTTCAGTAGTTTTATATTTTGTACTTAACTTGCTGATATGTTCTCAGTATTGTGAACATTTCAGTAGTTTGTTAAGAATTAGTTATTTCTGTATTGGATCTGCCAGTTGTCACTTTCCGTGATACAGCAGTGACTGTTGCACTCTATATAAGGAGTGACAACCTATTGTAATGGGTGAATGATATGATGAATTGAATGGAATGAATGATTGATTCGATTAGAACATTCTTCATCTATAAACATTCCCAGAAATCAGAAAAACATACTCTCCCTATAACTGTATGCGATCTTAATGCTCACATATATTGTTAGCTTGCTACAATTTGTCTAATTCGTGTTTGTATTCCGCTGCGTTATATTCTGTTACATCAAACCTGTGATCTCTGATCCTGTCATCATCTTGGAGTTTGGCATACATAGACTTCCCTATCTATGTCCCCATATAGAAAAGCACACTTGACATCAGTTGGTATACTGTGAAGTCCTTGGATGCAGCATAAGCAAGGAAGATCCTTACTACCTCAGTCTTGCAAACTGGTGCAAAGACATCAGTATAATCGATTCCTTCCTCTTGAGTGTATCCTTGAACCACAAGTCTTGCCTTATTCTTGATGATCAAGCCTCTATCCTCTCTCTTGTTTCTGAAACGCATTTGGTGCCTATAGGTACTTGACTAGTTGGTAGCGGACATAGGTTCCATACATTCTGTCTCTTGAATTGAAGCTGCTCCTCTTGCATCGATTCAATCCAGCTACTATCTTTCAAGGCATCTTCTACCTTCTTAGGTTCCATCTGAGATAGAAAGCATGAGTACAAGCACACATTCCCTTGATGAGTCTGTCCTCTTGTTCTCACACCCTCAGAGACATTCCCTATGATATTCTCAGTTGGATGAGTGTTGTGAATCCTAAGTTGAGGAATCACTTCCAGTTGCAGAGATAGATCCAGGTTAGACATATTCTGCTCAGGAACTAGAACACTCTGTCCAGCTGTTGTTTCAAAGTCATTCAATGAGGACTGATTGAATGAATGAGAAACATCATCAATAGTTGGTTGTGAAGTAGTATTAACATTTGCATGCTCCTTCAAAATGCTACCTCCTTCTGCCTAGTGTTGTAATGGATCACCCGATGAGTTTTGAGGCTCAGTAGGTGACTCACTTATTGAAGCTTCACTATTCCTTGATATAGTTAAACTATCGGATGTGTGAATAGTGGAACCTTGATGTATTGCAGCACTTGGAGAATTTGGTCTAGGCCTGGGAAGCTCAAACAGTTGATCATTAGCAGCAGAATCAACATCATTTTGAGCAACTATTCCAGCTAAACCATTCTCACAAGAAGGGTTTAGAATAGTTTGGAAACAATTCTAAATCAAAGATGTGATCAGGTCCATTCCCCCTAACATAAGGAGTGTGCTCATTAATAACTATATTAGATGATTCCTTAAATTGTTTATTCTTAATGTTGTATACTTTGTAAGCTTTGGAGCTAGAAGAGTATCCAACAAAGATAGCATCATCCGACTTTTCAGCAAATTTTGCTAAATTGTCCTTTGTGTTAAGTATGGTACACCTGCTGCCAAAGGACCTTAGAAAGCCAATGAACGATGGCCTCTTGTTCCATAGCTCATAAGGGGTTTTTCCATGAGGCTTAACTACAAGAACTCTATTCTGCACATAGCATGCAGTGTTGACTGCCTCTGCCCAGAATGTTGGAGGTAGCTTTGAATCAGCTAACATAGTTCGAGCAGCCTCAATAAGTGTCTTGTTCCTCCTCTCAGCAACACCATTTTGTTGAGGAGTTCTCGGAGCACTATATGTCTGGCAATCCCTTGAGTTACAGAATGAGTCAACAACGAAGTTCTTAAACTCAGTCCCTTGATCACACCAAATTATTTTAACCTTGTGATCAATTTGATTTTCTATTTTAAGAATAAAAGATTTTAATGTTTCAGCAGTTTCATCTTTAGTTCTTAAAAAGAATACCCATGTGAATCTTGTAAAATCATCATGTATCACAAGGCAATATGATTTCCTTCCAATGCTCATTATACTTGTGGGACCAAAACGATCCATGTACAATAAGTGCAATAGAGTAGTGATAGAGTTAACACATTTGGATTTATGAGATGTCCTGTGTTGTTTCCCTTTCAGGCATGCAACACAGTTGTTTTTAGCCAATTTATTCATTGTCTTAAAATTTAGATGACACATACGTTTATGCCACAGTGTTGCTCATCACTATCAGCTTTGGAAAGAAAGCATGATACTTCACCCATTGGGGAAGCAGTGTTCATATCTATCTTGTACATATCGCCTTCCTGGGAGATCTAAGAAGCACCAATTCTGGAGGAATTGTTATCCCTGGTTTGAGGATAATGCATTCATGTTCTGTGAAAAGCATATGGTGCTTTTGATCACAGAATTGAGAAACACTTAAGAGGTTGTGTTCAAGCTGTTTGACAAAGTTAACTTTGTCAACTGTTAACTTACCATTGGATATACTCCATCTGCCAGAAATATATCCTCCGGCCTCACCTCCGAATTGGACAGGACCTCCATCATAATGTTGAAATTGTTGAAGGAGAGATCTGTTCCCTTTCATGTGCCTGGAGCATCCACTATCTACAATCCATACATTGTTGTTCTTGTGAAATGGATGTTCCTGCACATAAGATGAGATTTCTGTTTTGTTTGGAAACCCAAGCTTTATTGGTCTTGGTTCTTCCAAAGATAATGACATGAGTAAACCAAATGATATGCATGGAGGTTCAACAGAGGTCATTGAGGAAGAGGTTTGGGCTGCAGCATCTTCCTTGATCTTCGAGTCCACCCTTTGGCTGATCTTGGAGGATGAGTTTGTTGAAGCATTTGCAGCATGGTCTTTCTCCGAAGCTTCTTTCTTTTCGGAAGAAGTCCTCACCACCTTCTCTTCCGAAGCAGTCTTCTTATGGGATGGTTTCAGGGGAGCTTTCTTGTTCTTCCGAACCTTAGTAACTTTTGCTTCCAGAAAGCCATTTTCCCTTCGGAAGAAGGAGTTTCTTATGAAAGCAACTTGGCTTTGGAAACTAGCTTTCCCTTCTTCAACTATTGAACCATATGGAAGGGTCCAAATGTGAAACCTTCCCTGACTCCTTCTTTTCTGACATTATTTGCATAATGTGTGCTTGCAGGATTGTAGTAACAATCTTTTTCCATGTGATTTTGCAGGCCACACATGATGCATGCGATGTTAGTCTTTTGGAAAAGTGGGGGTTGCTGTTTCTTGGTTTTCTTTTCTTCATCAGCAACTTTTCCCTTTAACTTTGGATCCTTTGGTAGGACAGGAATGCTGGTATTACATTCCTTTCCTAAATCAGAAGTACCTAACACTTGGAATCTAGCTGAGACAAAGACACCTTCTGTTTGGGGTCAATTTTCAGTTTGTATTCAGCCACTTGCTTAGCAGTTCTCCTAGCAACTTTAGCTTTGCTTCTTCTGGCTTTGGTGGTTAGGATTTGATCATCACACAAGGCGGTGGGTATATCTACCTGTTCCTTCCCTGTGGTGGCCACTATTGGTGCCTCATCCTTTAACTCTAGAAAGAAAGGGTCAACAGTTGGAACCTCTTGCTCTTTAGTACCACATCTAGGCTATGTTATAGACTCATAGGAATGTGGTGGAGCAATTTCATTGGTTCCCAACCCTTCTTTGGGAGGATGATGCAAGAATAGCTTGGAAGTTTTGCTCAGAGATAGCATGCTTCCTGTCCTGAGCCTCAGTAGTGACAAGCTGGGCTTGAGGCTCAGACAATTTGGATATCAGATCCTTGATTTGACTCTTGTAGTTGGTGTGTTCATGTTTCAAAAGAGATACAGTTTTCTCTAACTCATCAATTTTCTTTTAAAAGTCAGATTCAGCTCTTTTAAAATCAGATTTTAGAATATTTAACGACTCAATGTCAGATCTAATTTTCATATTGTAATCCTGATAGAGTTTAACTTTAGCTATACAGGCTGGAGTGCAGAGATGTTCATATACCTGGGCATCATCTGTTCCGACCATGAGAGCTTGAGCAGGAGTCACATCATGTACCATGAAGCTCCAGTCAAGTTCTTGAGCCATTGCAGCTGCTTCAGTTGACTTCTCAGTCGGCTTTCAGGTTGAGGGATGTGTGGAGGCCTGTGGGGTTCCCAAATTGGTCTTGGGAGCCTTGCATTCCCTTGCAAAATGACCCAGTTGGTTACAGTTGTAACACTTTGCCCTGGTCTTGTCGAACCCGAACTTGCTCGTAGTTAGGTTTTGAGGGAAATTCCTTCCAGTTCTCTTAAAGAACTTCTTTGCTCTGTAAGTTAAGACAGCCATTTGCTGGACAATGTCCATGTACTCTACGTCATGTGGGCTAAAACACTCAAGATCATCAAAGCAGTATTGAAAATCTCCTGAGTGTCCCCCTCCTCAAACAAAGGCACAACTTTCCTGGAAGGGATTGTGTTGAGCCTGTTGGGACCTTGGAGTCTGAAGATAAGTGATGTAGGGACCAGAAGAGCAGGATGGCTGTTGATAAGTCAGGAAGTGCAGAGGTTGAGGGGTTAATGAGCCTTGAGCAACCATTAAAGCGTTGCTAGCAGGAAGACTCATAGATCTACTTGTTTGGTGGCCCTTCTTACTCTCCATCTCTAGACGGTATCCATGAAGGATACCATAGAGCTCAGTCATGGAAAGAGTGTTCAAGTTTTTTGTTCTCTTGATAAAGACACAGTAGAATGTCTACTCATTTGGAAGAGCACTCATGAACTTTCTGGTGAGATCTCTAAGTTCCGGAATGATCTTCACAGACTGAAGGAAGAGATAAGATCCATGTACCTAAAGTATTGCTAGCTGAGGGTCTCTCCAGTAATATGAGTGAAGTTCTCGAACTGCTGCTTCAGTGAGTCCTTCTTTGAGTCATTGGAGCAAGAATACATGTGAGTAAGTGCATCAACAATTCTTTGGCAGTCTTGCAATTCTCGAACCCCACCATAATAGAGTTCGGTATTGCAGTTATGAGAATAGTCATAGCATTCCTATCGATGTCCATCTTCTTTCTGTCTTCATCACAATAGTCCTCGACAGCTTTTTCTATCATGGCACCGTTTCCACCAGGTGAAGCCACCTTTGGCTTGTACGGTCCATTGACAATAGAGTTCCACATTTTGTTGTCTTGGTATCTAATGAAGCCTTCCATTCTTCTACTCCAAGACTTGAAGTTTTCAGGGGTGATGATTGGTGCTTTGGTCATCATCCCCATCTCTACTTCAGATTTGTTGAGGGCCATTTGAGTGAGTGTGTGGTAGGGAGGAGTGAAAACATGTTGATTTGGATGGTTAGACCACCCAATCAAGAGCCTGAGAAGCTCTAATACCAATTGCAGGATCGGTGTTTATCACTTAAACAGAAAGGTTTACTCTCAAACTCACCTAGAATCACACCAAGGTAAGAATCAATAAGAGTTGATTACAATATGAAAAGTAACTAAGAACACAAAAAGATAATTTTCAAGATACCTTTATATATTGTTTCTCAACTCAAGATACAAAGATTCTTACAAGCAGATGATACTCTCTTTTCTATGAGTTACAAGGAGAACCTATATATAATACTATCTACGGCCGGATATCCTTTGATACCAGCTGGGATCCTTTAGCTAAAGCCTATACTACAAGACTATAGTTAAGGTATCTTAGATAAACTCTTATCTGAGATTTGGTAGTCAGGACATGTCCCTGACTTACCTTTTGTCACCAACTAAAGATGGCAACTGTACTATCATGAAAATGTAAACAATGGAATAAAGTATGGTCAATAACATGGTTCTTTAGGAAGAAGCCATGCTGTATCAGAAGTCTGCAGCAGAGTGTCAGAGACCATACTTGTGTCCACTAGTTATAGGAGTGTTTTCTGAAGGTTAAATGGATTCGGAAGAGTAAGTACTTCCGAAGCCACTTTATACTTCGAAAGAGGCCGCTTCTTTCAAGGCTTAGAGACTTCTTCATTTCATCATATTTCAGAAGTGGTCTTCACTTTATTCTTCTAAGTCTTGAACTTCAGAAGTATGCATTTGTCTTCGAAAGTAGAGTTCTGTCTTCGGAAGTTGGACTTTTCCTTTGTCTTCGAAAGAACTCTACAACCTTCGGAAGTTCATGATAAGCTTCGGAAGCCTTTGCATGCAGCACCAAAATAACTTAAGTGATTTACTTTTGGCTGCATTAGCCTTCTTCTTGGTCCAACATAGTGCTATGTCCAAGCATACATAAACATAGAATGGGATCATACTATAACACTAAAGATCTTCCAGATTGATTTGTTTGGTAAATTGATACCTGAATTTAGTTCTGTTTGTCCACTTAAATTCAAACAAGAGTATTGTGTCAACTAGGCATCTTGTTTGTCATGTTTTCATGTTTATTAAGATATAACTGTTATGGGCTTCACACATTCAATTCACTTAGAGTTCGTCCTTCCTTTGTGAGTTAAAGCATCACCTTTTCACACTTAGAAACTATGTACTTTAAGTTATAAGTTATATCTTGAGATGTATTTGACATCTCATTAATGCATTGATGTAGAAGCTCTAAATTTAATATACAGTTGATCATAGAAGATTCTTTTGATAGATTAGATATGATCATCAACAAGTCACCAGGTCTTTACTTCCGTAAAACAAAGGTGCCATAAACCCAGGTCTTTGTTTACACAAAACAAAGGGTTGGTGAGGATCATGATCTTTTCATACATCGAGGTCTTTGTTTACACAAAATAGAGGGAATATGATTTGCAAAGATAGACATTATAAAGTGTTGGTACATAGTATGCTTAGATGAGTGATTTGTTAAATCAAAATAAGACTTAATTGTGTATCCTCAAAATGAAATCTCCACCAAACAGTTACTTTAGATTATGTTTGGCATGCACTTAGTGTAGTTTTCACTCAGGATGAATATACGTACATATCAAGAAACTTGATCAGATTTTAATGATTCTTTAGAATTCAGTAGGAAACAAAGGCATAATGTACTGTCATTTCCCTAACATATGTCATGCAGAATTAACAAACATAGATAGATGCTAAGTTTCGGAAGATGTTTAAGAAGTTTCTTCCAAAGGTAGTTGTATGTAACAACTAACCTCTAGGTCATAATTCTAACTTTATCAACCTACATCATTACCCAATTCAATCAATATTAATGTTATATCATTACCAATATTACTAATAGCATCAATATTATTGTTGATTGATGTTACCATTTTTGTTATTTTTATGTGCCTTTTTGAGATGATTTATCTAGATCAAACATTAGGTAGGGAAATCTTAGTAAGTTAATTAGTCACCCATACTATAATTAAATCATAAATTGAAATACTTAAGTTGTGCATGAACCCAAATTTTCGACCCAAATGCATGCATGCACACTTGATACTTAACAACTAACTAAATTATACCACCTAAAATACTACCTAATACTACAAATAATACTACACTACATAATAATATTACAATTAAAATTAAAACAAAAACCTCCACTAGAGGCCAAAGCTCGGCCGCCCCTCTCCTCCACTCCCCTCTCTTCTACACCACCACCATTTCAACCACTCTCCTTACATGCACCACCAACACCTCTCATTCCTCTCTTCTCTCCTTCTCATTTTCAGATTGTTCTCCAAAAAACACACACACTTATGGTTTTTTCTCTAATCACAACCACATTCAAACAACAATAACAACTCTACCATCGGCCAAGCTCAAAAACCGCAAGAAGGTGAAGTGTTGTGAGCTTTTGGGTGCATGGTTCCTACGAGTTTCACCTTCTCCAGCCTTGTTCGAGATTCTCAGCTTTGTCCAAGGGTTTCCAGGCCATCCTTGTCTAGCTAGACACTCCAAACCGCAGGCTACACCAAGTGTAAGCTTCATGTCACCCGGTTTTGGTAATATCATGTGTTTGTCTTCATTTTTCACCCAAAATATTTCCATTCTCATATCTAACAGAAACTTTCTGCTACCACCTTGTTCACAAAGATATTTTCACGTTATTTAAGGTATCTCACTCGTAATATATGTCATTCTATAGGTGTAACACGTTTACACCTAGAAAACCCTCTTTTTGGGTGTATTTACACTAACCAACTTGCACAACTTGTAATTTTTCGAAACTAATCATGTAACCTGCTCAAAAAGGGTCTTATAACCTTCTAATAACCTGATTTTAAAGTTACAAAGGGTTTGGGTAATATATAAACTCAAGTTATAATGTTTTACACAAGTGTAGTGGATGAAAATGGTGTAATCTCTAAGTTTCCATCTTGTTCATAGTTTGTTTGTTCAACCCGTGAGATAGACATTATATTTCAGTAGGTTTTGGATGATTTTGGGTGTATGATGAGATATTAATGGCTGAAAATATTAATGTCATAGACTTATAAGCAATTTGGACATATTCGGGGACATGCAATGTGGTAAAATGACTTATAAACATGAATACATGGTTTTTAACCATCTTAAAAAGTATTCTAGGTTCTAAAGGGTTAAAAAAGTATTCGGACTGGATTTGTTGAGTAAATAGTCAAAGAATGGGTTAAATGGAATTTTTAATTAAAAACGGGTTTTAACCGGGTAGCATTTGGAAGATAATCTTGGAAATAAGAGAATAACCAAGAATCTAGGGAAAATATGTTATTTTAGTAATTTAGGGACTATAAGTCTTAATGATTGTGAAAAATTAGTCAACCGAGTTTTTGAACGGTCAATTTCGTGTAAAAACGCTTTCTAGCGGGTTAGACTTAAAATGTGGACTTTCACCTAAGAAGAACTTGTAATACATCTTTAACTGATTAAAATTATATAAAGTCATTAAAATAATATTTAATGGATCTAAGACTAAAAATATGGAAATCAACGCTTAATCATTAAAAACATTTGGTTTTACCGTAACCGGTAACGGAAGACATAAAAATATGAAACCCAAAACTAAATTCTGAATTTTTGGTATAAACTGTTACCTAACTTTAAGAAACTAATATTGGCCATGAAAGTCATTAAATGCAAGAAATCAAAGTTTTGGGTAGAAATTATAAAATTTGAAAACTTCAAGGACTAAACTATAAATTTTGCTAAACTTCAGTAAACCGTCCCCTTGTAGTAATAATCATTTAGAAGACTCAAACTAACTTATATAGGTTATTTAACATGGTAAATCATGTATTCTTCCCTAAGAAACCCTAACTTACTATAAAAGAAAACTTTTTTCTGTAAAGACTTAGGCAAATCAAAAGCTATTAAGACATTAACCTCATGACACACCTAGTGCATCTCCATAACCTTAGAATTATTGGATTAACACTTAAATCTTGATGGTAGTGTGCTAGACTTGAGACCTTTCCTAGCACACGAAGAGAGCCTTTTGCTTGAATCTTAAGGTGAGTTCTAATGTTCCCTTTTTAATACTGTTTTTGGGATGAAACATGCTATACTTGAATTGAAACCTATTTTTGAGATTTTGTATGATTTTGAATGTTGGGGTTAATGTTGGAACATGTTTTTATTTGTATCATGATCATTAATTCTTGTGTGAACCGCTTGTTTTATATGGGTAGATCTACTTGGGGAACCCCCCCACACACAGAGCCTTCCGTGATGAATGTGAAGGGTACGACACTGAGATTCTGCGGGGTTGTTTGTGGCATGTGACAAGTTTTTATAAGATACTATGGTGAACCATCCGGCTGATATGCTACACTATTTTGAGGCCTAGTTTTTCCATCCGATTAACCGGTATAACATAACTTTTGAGGAGGGTAGCCGGGACTTAGTGCAAGGTTGATTATGATCCCCCACAATAGTGAATCTTTGATTCTTTTAAATCAAATGGATTCTTTTGAATCCTTTTGTTTTTAAACATTAAGCACTAGAATTCACCAACTTTTAGTTGACAAAATTTCTTTTTGAGCATGTTTCAGGTAATCCTTGAAGGGACTCTAGCTATTATTGAAGACCTTGACCTAGCACCGTGACCATAGCTGTTGGATCTTGTGTGCCCAAGACACATACAAGATCGATGTGGTTAGTACGTTATGATCCAAGCCGGGTCATACCCAATAATAAGCTAATCAAACACCGATAGATATTTATTTGTTGATGAGATCATACAATTAATAATGACACCAATTAGAAAATGGGTTTTCTATAATGTTGTTTTTGTAATAGAATAACAGTATTGGATAATTTGTTCATGAGAAATTATTTGTTTCATTACTTAAGTGAGTTAAATAATAACAAATAAAAGTGTGTTAATGTTATAAAATTAAAAGAGGTTTTAATTTTATAAACTTATGGGTTAACAGTGTAACTTTTTTCTAAAATAAAGTTTGGGAGGGAACCTTTAAAACCCCCATTTCGGCCGCCCTTATGGTCATGGGGATCCCTTTTGTCTTTGTTTTAAACAAGACATTTACCCATTGTTGCACTCCACCCTAACTAACACTCTCTCTCACACACACAATTAAAAGAACATTCTCCTAACAAGCTGAAAATGTTGGATCTAAGGCAAAAGGTTGCTGAAAAATTGTTTTTGAAGGATGCATAGGAAGAGGGATTTGGTGTTGCACTCCCTAACAAGTTATGTGTTTACAAGAGCTTGTAGGTATACAAGCTTGAGGACCTCTCTTTTGGAGGCTAGATATTCAAGAAGCATCATCACCTTCTTCTCATCCATACAACATCCTCTTGTTCTTGAAAGGTAGTTTCAAGAACACCATTTGGTTGTTCTTTGCATTTTGATAGCATTTCATTTCACATAAATATGATCCTTGTGTTGGATCTTATATGCCTAAGACACATACAAGATTGATGTGGTTAGTACGTTATGATCCAAGTCGGGTCATACCCAATAACAAGCCAAACAAACACCAAAAATATTTATTCGTAGATAAGATCATACAAGTAAATATTAACACCAATTTAGAAAATGGGTTTTCTAAATAATTGCTTTTGTAAAATGAACAACATTATGTGGATAATTTGCTCATGAGAAGTTATTTGTTTCATTATTTAAGTTAGTTAAACAATGACAAACACAAGTGTGTTAAGTATTATAAAATTAAAAAGAGTTTTAATTTTATAAAACAAGGGCTAAGAGTGTATATTTTATAAAGTAAATAAAATGGGGAACCAAATTTATTTTGAATTTTCGGCCGCCCCTTGGCTTAGGGAGTTCCCCCTTTTAGTCTTGGCTTTTGCAAGATTAAACACACTCTAACACTCTTCCATTGATTACACATTCTCATACACACACTCAAGCAATAATCCTATCTCTCCTTTGGCAAACAAATCAGTTTTTTAAGCTGAAAAATTCAGCTTTGCTTGGGATTTTCGGATCTACAAGAAAGAAAAAGTTGGTGTTTTCTACCTAGCAAGTAGGTGTCTTGGAAGGGCTTGTGGGTATCACCTCTTGAGGTCTTCTACATTGAAGATTTAGCATTCAATCATCCTCTCCCTCTTCACCCATGAGTTCTAGGAGGTAGTATATGTTGCTTTGAATGTTTGTTTGATAGCATGTTCTTTCATATAAAGATCCTTGTTAATGGGTTTTGTTTTTCACATGTATTTGATATATATATTAACTAATCTAAAAATGTTTTCTTTGATTATTACTCCGCTGCGTTTTGACACATTAATGGTTAATATGACTTTGATAAATATCTACAAACCCAACAATGGCATCAAGAGCCGATTATATGGATACATGCTTCAAAAATGAAATTTTCGGGTCCTTTTGTGTAAAAAGTGGGCTGGAAATTTCACCCATGGCAAACCCTTGTTTTTCAAGATTATACTTTATACACTAGTTATGATCCTGAAAATTAATGTCATATGATGGCTTGTTTGTTTGGACAATACCCATTCTGTTTTGGTTTATGTTGGCTGAAATTTTGGGGTTTAAAACGGTGCCATTCTAGTTTGTTTTGTTTACATATTTGGATGTATTTTGGTGCATATAACCTAGCCATGACCTTGTGTTTGAATGTTTTGATTGTGATTTCATTTGTTGTAATAAGACGTGTAATTATTTGTTTCATTTGGTATGTAATAAATAGATTAGTTTGCACTTTATTATTCTAGAAAAATGTATTAGATTTTTCTATGTATTGTACTTTGGGGCTGATTTGGATGACCAAGAAGGTGCCTAAAGAAGATGGTGAAATCACAACACAAAAGGGTTACTTGAAGCATTTGGATATGGGTTTAAGTGGGAGCTCACTGACACAAAATTCTTGTTATGTTTTCTTACCCTTTGGAATGACCTTTTGACACACTTGTTATGGCAAGCAGTGTGGTCAAAATAGTTGGCTATGGTTATGCAATTATATTGTATGTTTGGTTGTTTGTTTTGGTTGTTTGGATGTGTTTGACATTTTGTTGAAAATTGATAAACTTGGTAAACAACTATGATAAAACAAGCATAAAATTGGTTCTTTAATATCATTAAGGAATTAATAAAATGAGTTTATTAAGGGTTAATGATTTAATAGAAATGAGTTTATTAAGAGGAACTATGAAAATAATTTTCATAAAATATCATGCATTTGAATGCATACAAATTGTATGGTATAAAAAGGTTTTTCTAAAAACTAGAATTTAAAAACTAAAAACCCTTTTCTAACAAGTTTAACACCATCCTCTTAGACAACACTCGATTCACTTGCAACTCATTTATGGGATAAAGGTCACCTAACCATAAATGTAAATACTTGTGAAGTTGAGGTGAAATTACCGTATTGTGGGATAAACGTCACCTAACCACTTATATGAGTAAAATCACACGTGTGTCTAAGTAGGACGACTTGATTTGGATGTCATGCATTAGAATCACCGAAGCATGACGTACAAAGGTGTTGATGGGATTAACATGCCAAACAAACATAAGATGTTTAAATCAATCCCATACACTAGAAATTGTAATAGGTTACAATTGTCAAATGTTGACTACCTTGTTAATTTAAATAAGGGATAAAGGTCACCTAACCGATATTTAAATGTAACATTGGATTCTAGATTTTAATCATTAATTACCTATGAGATATAAAAGGGTATTAATATTGAAATACTTTGATATTAAAAATACTAAAATTGAACTTTGTGAATTTGTAGATGGCACACACAACTCAATCCCACCGTCCATAACTTATCACTAAGAACCATCCTTGAGAAGGAACGTCTTAACCATAGGAACTTCATGGATTGGTACCAAAACTTGAGAATCGTTCTCAAGCATGAAAGAAGTCCTATGTATTAGACGATCCCATTCCCGATCAACCCGATGAGAATGACATGGAGGCCTTTAATGATTGGGTCAAGTACGTGGAGGACTCCGTACAAGTCTCATGTCTCATGTTAGCGAGTATGATTCCCGATTTACAAAAGGACTTTGAGAACCATAATGCCTATGACATGATCACCCAGTTGAAGGAAATGTTCAACAACAATCAAGGGTGGAACGCTTCGAAATGGTTCGAGCGCTCCATGCATGTCGGATGGACGAGACCTAATCGGTATCATCTTACGTTCTTAAGATGAAGAGCCACATTGATCTCCTCGAAAGGCTTAATTGCCATGTCTCCAATGAGCTGGCTACATATTTGATCCTTAACTCTCTATCCAAGAAGTTTGATAGCTTTGTTATGAACAATAACATGAATGGATCGGACAAGACCATTGGTGAGCTTCATTCAATGCTCAAAATTGCCAGGCGGGCATGGGTAGAAAGGTTCTACCGGTCCTTACGATCAATGAAGGAGGTAGAAAGAAAAGGAACCACCCCGACCCTAAGGCAACTATTGCCAAAGGGAAGGGACACATTAAGGGGAAAGGGAAGGGTAAGGCTAAAGTGGAACCCAAAGAAAAGAAGCAAACAGTTGCTAGAGATGATCCGTGTTTTGAGTGTGGTGAGGTAGGCCATTGGAAACGAAACTGTCAAGTCTATCTCAAAGAGTTGAGAGGTAAGAGGGATGCCAAGCAAACCTCAGGTATGACTTTTATGATACATATTGAGCTAAATGTTGTTTCTTCTAACACATGGGTATTGGATACCGGATGTGGAACTCATATTTAAATTTGTAGCAGGGGTTCAAAAGAAATAAGCATTACAGAAAAGGGGATGATGCAAAAGTTGAAGTTGAAGCCCAAGGAGACTATGTTTTGAAACATTCAAGTGGTTTGAAAGTATTCTGAAAAAGGTTTTGCATGCTCCTAGTTTAACTAGGAATATTATTTCAGTTTCCCTTTTAAGACAATGTGGTTATGATTCCAAATTTGTTGACAATGATATCCATGTTTATTTGCATCATGAGTTTTATTTTAGGTTATTCCTGTAATGGTATCTATGAATTGCTCATGATAACACCACATATGATAGCTCAATGTACCAAGCCATCACCAAAAGGCTCAAATTAGATTTGAGTGATTCCTATCTTTGGCATTGTCGCCTTGGTCACATAAACAAGAATCGTATGCAAAAACTTCAAAAGAATGGTCTTTTAAAACCTATGAAAATGATCATTTGATGTATGCGATCTTGTTTACAAGGTAAAATGACAAAGGCCCCTTTTAGTGGGACTAATGAAAGGGCAAATGATTTATTAGAGATCATACATTCGGATGTATGTGGACTTTTAACCAATAACTAGGAATGTTGAAAGATACTTCATTACCTTTACCGATGACTATAGTCATTATGGGTATGTGTACTTATTAAGACACAAACATGAATCTTTTGAAATGTTCAAAATCTTCAAGAATGAAGTAGAAAATCAACTCAATAAAACAGTCAAGATTCTTCATACAGATAGAGGAGGTGAATACCTAAGTAGTGAATTTCAAGAGTATCTTAGAAGTTGTGGATTGTCTCCCACTTACTCCACCCGGAACACCACAACATAATGGTGTTTCTGAGAGGAGGAATCGGACTTTATTGGATATGGTTCGATCTATGATGGCTAGAAGTTACACTACTCTATCATTTTGGGGTTTTGCTTTGCTCTCCGCGACACGTATTTTAAATATGGCCCCAACCAGAAAGTGGAAAGGACGCCTTTCAAATTATGGCATGGAGCGTTCCATCATTGTCATACCTAAAAGTTTGGGGGTGTGAGGCTTATCCTAAGCAATACACTCAAAACAAACTGGAAGCCCGATCCACTGAGTGTATCTTCATTCGATATCCTAGAGATATTTGGATATTATTTCTATGATCTAACAGAGCAGAGAGTGTTTATTGCTCAAAAGGCAAAGTTCTTGGAAACTATGTTCCTTCAGAAAGAATAGTGGAAGAATAGTGGAACTTGAAGAGGTTCGATTCACAGACGATACATATTTGGTTGATACTAGCAATCAACATGAGGATGTTGAGAATGATCATATTGATGATCAAGATACACAAAACGTTCGCAGATCTGGTAGAACTAGTGTTCCTCCGGAGAGATATGGATTTTTTATGGATGGATGCTATGTGGTAGATTCGGATGAACCAACCACATACCATGATGCAATGTCAAAACCTGATTTTGACAAATGGCAAGAAGCCATGAACCTTGAGATGCAATCCATGTATGATAACAAAGTTTGGGAATTGGTAACGCCACCTCCTAAATCCAAGGTAGTTGGACGTAAGTGGGTTTTCAAGAAGAAAACCGATATGCATGGAAACTTGGATACTTATAAAGCTAGACTTGTAGCAAAAGGTTTCACTCAAACTCAAGGGGTTGATTATGATGAAGCTTTCTCGCCTGTCGTAATGCTAAAGTCTATCAGGATATTGTTTGCCATAGCTGCATATTATGACTATGAGATTTGGCAAATAGATATCAAAACCGCTTTCCTTAATGGATATCTTAAGGAAGATGTCCATATGGAACAGCCAGAAGGTTTTGTTGATCCAAAATATCCTAACAAGATATGCACGTTAAAGAAGTCAATCTACGAATTGAAACAAGCATGGAGAAGTTGGAATTGCCATTTTGATGATGAAATAAAGAAATTTGGCTTCAATAAAACGTGATGAGGCTTGAGTGTAAGAAAGCTAGTGGGAGCATTAATACTTTCCTTGTATTATATGTCGATGACATTTTACTATTTGGAAACGACATTCCAACCATGGAAGGTGTAAAAGCCTGGCTTGGAAGCTATTTTTCCATTAAGAATCTTGGTGAAGCCGCCAATATTTTCGGAATAAAGATCTATAGGGATAGATCAAGGAGGTTGATAGGTTTAAACCAAAGTTCATACATTGAAATGGTCTTCAAAGGTTCAAGATGGAGAATTCTAAGAAAGGTTTGGTACCTATTCAAAAGGGGACTATATTGAGCACATCTCAATGCCCTAGTTCAAAGGTTGAACAAGAAAGAATGAATTTTGTCCCATATGTATCTGCTGTAGGATCCATCATGGATGCAATGATATGTACTAGGCCGGACGTGTCATATGCTCTAAGCATTACAAGTAGATATCAACAGAATCTGGAGGAATAGTCATTCGATGGTTGTTAAGAGTTTTGAAATACCTAGAAACATTAATGATATGTTCTTAATATATGGATCTGGTGAGGAGCTCGTTGTAAAGGGTTACACGGATGCGAGTTTCCAAACAGATCGAGATCATTCTCGATCACAGTGGGGATATGTCTTCATTATGAATGGAGGAGCGGTATCTTGGAAGAGCTCAAAGCAAGATGTAGTGGCACTATCTACAACAGAATCAGAATACATCGCCGCTTCATTGGCAGCTCAAGAAGCTGCATGGCTAAGGAAGTTCATTATTGATCTAAGGGTGTTGCTACCATTCAAGACCCCCTAGAAATCTTTTGTGACAACGAGCATACGATTGCTCAAATCAAGGAACCTCGAGCTCATCAAAAGACTCGGCACATTGAATGAAAGTTCAACTATATAAGGGATGAAGTTGAAAAGGGAAAGATATGTATTCGTACAGTTCACACTGATCAAAACATTGCGGATCGATTCACGAAGCTCCTAGATAGGTCAAAACATGAAAGTCATACTTGTGCCTTAGGACTTTGATATTCTAGTGATTGGATTTGATCAAATTTTGTATTTGGATATCGGAGCTTATGTTATTTGACATAATATACGGTCATAATTTTTATTGGTTCTTCCATTCTAGCATGTTTAAACCTTGAATAAGTAAGTTATTCTAAATGTCCGTAGTCGATCATACTTGTGGGAACAACTATGAATGTAAGACGAAATATGAATTGGATTGGTTGATATTCATAAGTTATGAATATAAAGCAAGAGGTTGCCACTAATGTTCATTGATATCTATGGGATATAGATTTAGGACTGACCCGCTCTCAAATATTTCTGCATAGAGTCTTTATGATTAGTCATAAAAGATATTGAGTAAAGGCGAATATCATTTTATCCTCAGACCTGAGATACATATTGGGTCTTGATATTCACCAAGTATCGTATTTTGACTTAGTCTTGCTATTTTTAAACATTGGCAGTACATAAGGCTAGTTTCACATATGATTTAGGTGATTGTGAGAGACGTATGTAGTCAAGATGGAACTTGTTCCTCTTAATCATTGAGAGTTAGATGTCTAAGGCTTGTTTAAGTTAGATCATCGGAGAATGGACATTCTATGTCTCTGGATTAAACATGACATGTGTGACAAAAGGATAGATGATTAATTCACCAACATTTCAAGTATGGTACTTGATGGAGATGATGTTATTGAATGGCACTTAGTCATACGTATTAAGGTTAGTAAACTGTTGTTAGGCGGTATTTACAGCTTGCATCAATCTTCTATGAATCTTATGCAAGTGGGAGATTGTTGGATCTTGACTGGGTTTGAGTAAGAGTGATATTCTTACTGAGAATCGAATATGATACTCAAGTCAATGATTGAGTGGCGGAAACAAACAATCAAAGAACATTCAAGCAAGAAAATTACTTATAAATGTTGTTTTTATTGATATATGATTGATAAGTTACAGAGAATAATTACAACAAAAATTCTCTATCCATCAACCGTCACCCCAGTACGAGGTTAACCATTCTATTTATAGGCAGACAAGATGCCTTTATAAAATGACTAAACTACCCCTAACATATTACATCAAAAACTAGTGTAAGCCTTGATCTGCATTTATGCTTGTTCATGTTGTGAAGATTCAACTGGGTCTTCAGGAGGTAGTATGAATGCAGCTTTAGTGGGATCCAGGATGGCCTTGATCATGTTTACAAAATCAGTTGCTTCTGACATCGTGTCTCTACTCAGCAAATGTATTTTTATTCTGCTTATGTTGAAGATGGCTTCCATTGGTAACTTTTTTAGAGAAATAGGTTCCCATATGGATATTGTGGAAAGACCATCTCTATGAATCAATAAACTCCCTCCCACATCCACTTCAAGCTTAACAATATTCCAAGTTGCAGTGGTGTTTTCTTCTTCTTTCTTTTGTCTTTTTAATATTATTCTATCATAGGCTAGTTTCAACAACTTGATGCATTTCAAAAAGAAGTGCATGTCTTGTTCACCAATTTTTGTTTAATTCCCTAAATGCCTGGTATAAATGTACTGGATATGATTCATCAAGTAATCTTACTTCATATCCACTGAATAGTCTATGTCATCTCCTTCTTTTCCTCCCCACTTCATTTCTATCACCATCTCATAGGTTCTCTCATCATAGTACACGTTTGAGATGGGAGTGGAGGAATGAGTACCAGATACTACTTTTCTCTTCAATGACTCAGTTGGCTTTACCTTTAACTCAGGGAATACAAGTTCCTTGCTTCCATGTTTTTCTTCTTATCCAGGGGATTGATAAAATTTTTATCTTTTCTTAAGAAAATTGTCTGTAATGAATGAAGTTGTTTGTTCTTCTGAACATCTTAAGTATGTTCTCAAATGCATATCCCCTGAATATAGCTGCATTATTGATCAGTTCAAGTTGAGCTAGCTCCTTCAAATCATGAATCTCAAGGCATTTACTAGAGCTGAGTACTCTATAAAGAATTTGTTTAGCCATGAGATTCTCTCACCATGAACATGTTCCATGTGATGTCATACTTCCATGCTATTATCTTCTGATCTACCTTCCCCCTGGGAGTAGACACCCCTCTGATCAGTTCTGCAGTAGTCAGTCCTTCTTGCAGCTTTAATGAGATGGTTCTGCAAACCATTCAGGGTATTTGTGGAGCACTGGGGCAAGTACTTCTTGGTCTTTTATGTTCAACAACATGTCTTCAGCTGACACTCTGCTTCTGGGTTTGGTCCTTGTCAATTCTTCTTCTAGTTTCTCGAGTTTATCTTTCTTTTCATTGATCAATTGAAGAGATGCAGCCTTAAAGAATTTGTCTTCATGTTGGCAATCCTTCTTTTTGTGAATCCCTGACTTGAGAGATATTCCTTCATTTTCTTATGAGACATGTTATAAGGCTCAGGAAATAATAATTCATGGGATAAGGTTGATTTCTTCATTTGAGATAGCTTTTGTAGGGGACCCCTTCTTGGCAGTGGAATTTCATACCTTGTAGATTTCTTCAAGGATGAGTCTTTATGTTTTGGAGTATCCTTTGTCATTGGCTTCTCATATTCAGTGTCTATTGTTAGATCAAGCAACAATTTCTCTTTCTCTTCCTCCTCTTTCATTCTCTCATAAGTCATTCCTAATCACTTCATGAGGATCATAGCCTTGATTTATCAGAAACATGGCTTTAATCATCAAGTCATTAGTTTGAGCTTTGGTTACCATGTCTTGCACTGACTGTTCTTCTTTAATAGGACTGTCCATCAGAACATCCTCTTTAACTTCATATCATCAGCAATTTCTCCTCTTCTAAGTCAATTGCTGTAGCCAACTTTTTCAACTGAGCTTCTGTCTGCTCATGTGTCTTCCAAAAGTTCAGAAATTGCTGCTAAACTTCTTAGGCCATCTTTTTGTTTCTTTGCTGGTTCTTCTTCAGTTATTGTCTCTTGCCTTAGCTTTTTCAGCCAGATACTTCCCCTTTCGTGAGTAGTATGAAGTTGAGGGCTAGAGGTTTCAGTTTGTTCTTTTGGCTCAGGGACCTGTTCAGGTGTATTTGGCTCTTGATCGTTCATTTTCCTTTTCTCATTTTCTTTCTGTTCAGTTTCAATTTTTTCTTTCCTTTCTTTTTTATATCTTTCTTTGAGTTCTACCTTTGTTCTTCAGTTAATGAAATAGCAGGGACAATTTGAAAAGTTAATTCCTTTTCCAAAGGCACTGGTGATTTGGGAATAAAGACATTAGGCTCTGCCTCAGTTGTTTGATTGTTTATGAATTCCCAGAAATCATCATCAATGCTGAATTGTTCAGATGCAAAAATATCCAAAGCACTGAAGAGTTCTTCAAATTCACCTTTTCAGAGTCTGAATAACCAGTGTATCCAGAATACACTCATGTCTAGGCTCTGGTCTTGTGATCTTGTTTGACCTTCATCATCTACTTGTTCTTCATTCTGATCTATTACTTGGTTGTCATCATCATCAGCCTTTTCTTGTTTTTCTATTCATCATCATCCTTCACTTCAGTTCTTTTGATCATCATTTCAAGCTCGGATATTCTTTTGTTCTTGCTCTCAATTTCCTTTTCAAGTTTTGAGATGATCAGCTTGTTCTTCTATGATGTTTTCTGTTCCTCCATTGCAATAGTTTGTATTCAAGAGTAACTACATGTCCACTCACTTCTTCTCTTTAGTTTTCAGTGCAGCTTTTAAATTCTCAATCTCTTTGTCTTGTTCTTTTCGTTTAGTTGCATATTCTCTTTAAGTTCTTTTAATTCACATTCTTTCTCATCCATTTCCAGGATTCTATCATTGATGATTCCTGCTCTCCTGTTTAAAGTTCTTCCCATCCTTTCCACTTTGAGTAACAACTCAGATATTAATCATCTTTTTCATCAGGCCTGTTGATGGGGATTCAGCATAGCTCTCTAAGGAGCAGCCTGAGAAGGTTCTTTTCTTATATGCTTTGTTTGATCATGATGATCCTTTTCATCAGAAGATGATTGGATGATTTGGATGATTTGGATGCACTTGTTGAGCCTTTGTTTCAGCAGGGTGATCAAGTGATGATGTTAAAGGTTGGTAAGGAGAATAGGTGATTGTGAGGTGAGGTGAATTGGAGATTGATGATGTGGTTATATAGGTGCTGGTTGAGTGGTCATGGTGGTGTGGTTGTGGAGTGATGATGGTTGAGGTAATGTTTGAAGAGAGGTTGTTGTCGAAGGTTGTGGTATTTGTTGTGGTGATGGCATTGGTGATGGTATTGGGGATTGTATTGGAGATGGTATTGGGGATGGTATGGTGATGGTTGGTGATGGTTGTGGAGTTGGTGAGCTATTGGTTGTGGAGGTGGTTGTGCTGACTTGCTTGATGTATTTGTTGAAGCATCCAAGGAAGAAGGGGTGAAGGGGCACCACTGTAAAAGTTCTTGGGTCCTTCTTCTTGATGTACTTATAGGATCTTGCATCATAATGAGGAATGTTGAGCATAGGACCTTCATGACAATGTCATGAAATGATTCATTGATTAGACATTGAATGAATCTAGGGTACATTAGAAACTTGTATGTCAACCCTTCTTGAATGTTGGAGATTAGGCCATTGAATACAAATGCAGACATGTTAACCGTCTGTGTGCAGAGAGCACAAATTGCAGAAGATGTGAGGACTGGAATGTCATTCCATCTGTTTTCCTTTTAGACAGACAATTTTGGAACATATGAATTAGGAATCTCCAAGGCAGATCCATAATCCTTTGACTATCTATTTTGCTTCATAACTCCCTTCATAACCAATTTTAGAGAAAATTGTGGTTATTTCCTTATCATCCAATTCAAGAGATCATCTGCATTGTCATTGAATTGTAGACATCTTCTAACTGATTCTTCTGTGATTCTCAGAGTGAGTTCACTGTTGATTCTCCCGGTTAGAATTTTCAGTCCATCCTCTTCAACCACTTTAGCTGATTCCTAAAATGACCTGATGGGATTCT
The DNA here is from genome assembly GCA_025506515.1 of Flaveria trinervia. NCBI lineage: Eukaryota > Viridiplantae > Streptophyta > Magnoliopsida > Asterales > Asteraceae > Flaveria > Flaveria trinervia. The sequence continues at coordinate 82,429 of JACCIX010000681.1, read as the reverse complement.
CATAGATTGTTGGTCTTACTGTCATGGCATATGCTACCCTTGTGGTATATAAGAATCTTATCATATCTCTAAGACCTTCGGCTCAGGTACATCAGGGTTTAGATAACCGCTGACGTTATGGAGCTTGCTCCAAGTAAGGTTTGCCATGTAATCTGCACAAGAGACATGTTTGTTAGTTAACAATTTTGACTTTAGCTTTGCTTTGATTTGTTAATGTGACTTTGATTTGTACACAATTTTCTTTTTCACTTTGCTCTATTTTTCACAGTAAACATTATTATCATGGTTTTCAATATCAATTGAATTCCTATCAATTTATATGTTTATTGAGATTGAAAACGTGTATTACGTCACATAATGAGTTTGATTTTGGTGTTCTTCAATAATTTTGGTTCTTGTTCGATTAGGGTAACAGTCTGAGACTTAGGTTTTGGTTTCAAAATCTGTTGAAGTTAAACCTTATCTTTGAAACGAGGTTCTGAATCGATATGACAAGAATGTTTAAAGATGAAACACAACAAAATCTTTGAATGTTTGTGATGATTATGAGATTGATGGTGGTGTACTGTAGGTTTGCGCTCGTCTCACTATAAGTTCTCTCAAATTTGAAAAGTATTAAATGACCCATTTGAATTCCTTTAAATAGTCAAATAATACAAGCAAATACAGTCAACACTGTAGTAAATGCTGAAGGTTAATTTGTTTAATTTTGTTCATCCGCATTGTTGACTATAGCAAATGCGGAAGGCGAATTTTTGACATTGACAGTCCGCATTTGACTACTTTTGGTCATCCGCATTTGTGATTGTAGCTAATGTGGGAGGCTTAATTTTTGACTGATTGTCCGCATTACTCTACTTTTACAAATGCGGAAGTTTTTATTCTATCCGCATTTGTTACTGTTGCAAATGCGGAAGTTAAACTTGAAATTTTGGCTTTCTGCATTTGTGTTGTAGTAAATGCCGAACACAATATTGTATCAGTATTGTAACAAATGCGGTTGAGTTGCTTGTTTTACCATATCCGTATGTAAAGTAGCAGATGCGATAGACAAAGTCCATTTGTGTAACTACAAATGTGGTTGACAAGTGAACACAAAACTGTAGCAAATGCGATAGAGACCTACTCATACGCATTTGTGACTTTATCAAATGCGGTAGAGAAAATTCACATTCACTTCACACATTAATGCGGTAGAGTAAAATCATTGTCCGCATTAGTTGAAGTTCAAAAATATTGTTACCCCGCATTAGTTATATGCATGGGTTACCTTCACTCGCATTAACTAATGCACTTACTGCATTACCTTTTAATTTAATCAAAAGTTAATGTGATTGAATTGATTATTCATTTCTGAAGAGGTTGTCCTTGATTGATTTGTCTTATGAAGGGGCTGGTGAAGTTGTCAATTCTTGCTTGGATTGACTGGTATGTCACAATTAATACAACTTTCTCGATTTTGACAGATCTTGGGCTTATCATGCTTCTAAGAATCTGCATAAGCTGAGATATAATGGTAAAATTAATGGCAACAACAACAACTCCACTAAAACTCTTTTTGTTTTGTTTTTCAAAAATTTAGTTAATAAACAAAAACTTAGACTTACTGAAACCTTTGAAATTACCCCCTTAAAGTTTATGTCCACATTTGGAGAGAAACTTTAAAGTTTTAAAATTTTTGAATATTATTTTGATTAATATTAGTAATGAAGAGAAAAATCTCTTTGTAGGGATCATATCAATCTTACATTACATATGTGCATCCTTTATGATTAAATGGACATGATTATGAACTTGAAGATTGAAGGTATGTTTGTCCTCTTAAGCTCATACCTCGTTGATATTTTGATGCAAATGACTTTTATCATGTTTTGGTTGATTTATTATTCAATGTGTAACTCACACACATAAGCATGAAATGATCAACCCTCCTTATACAATGCATGGTAGAACTTTGTTATAACTTTTCTTACCAGGTTACTTAAGTCATGAAATCTCATTTTCACTGATCCTCATTGGGATTCTTTTAATTTGATCCTTTTTCATGTTGATCCACATTGGGATTCTTTTCACTTCACTTTGGAAGGTGATTCATGATAGGATTCTTTTGTTCATTCACTTGGAATGTATTACTTTGTTGATTCATACAATTTTTGGATGTGTTCCACATTGGGAATCTTTTGGATCATGACATCTGCACTATGTGCAAGTTTCATCAGGTCTTTGCTCAGCAAAACAAAGATGAAACATGATGTGGTGAAAGAGATTCATAAAGTATCATTACCTGGTGTGTTTAGGCTACTACACACACATGCATTCAGATAAGCCAATACATACCTGTATATTATGATGAGTGTTTCACAATTGAATATGTTTTTAATTCATCACTGCATCTATCTTTTCTTCCAAGTTGAGTCTACCAACATATGTGGTAAGTCATTTCAGTCTTTTACATTTTGAAATTAAGCACAGTGAAAGATATAACGACTATAATTATATCATTTCCCATAATTCTTTTCATCATAAAACTTGATTTCTCTTTGTGGTTTTTTTGGATGTTTTAAATTGTTTTTGATGTTTTTCATAGTTTTTACTCAAGGTTAATCATGCCAATTGACTGAACCAAGAATTCAAACCTACTAGGTTCAAATGCCTTGGTAAACAAATCAGCTAATTGATTTTCTATTGGTACTTGAATCAATTTGATTATACCTTTTTCAACACAGTCTCTCAAAAAATGATATCTAATTTCAATATGTTTTGTTTTTTAGTGCTGAACTAGATTATTAGTTATAAAGACAGCAGCTGTGTTATCAATAGAAATTGGTGTATGCAAAAAGTTAAAACTGTAATCAAGCATCTGGTTTTCAATCCAGAGAACTTGAGAGTAACATGCTGAAGCAGCAATATACTCAGCTTCTACTGTGGACATAGACACATTTGTCTGCTTCTTGCATTACGAGGATACTAGTCTGGGACCAAGAAAATGACAACCGCTAGAAGTGGATTTTCTTTCGAAGTTGCATCCTCCATAATCATTGTCTGTGTAGGCATAGAGATTAAATTCTCCTTCCTTTGGATACCATAATCCGAGAGCTGGTTTGCATTTCAGATATGTGAATATCCTCTTGACTGTGTTCACATGTGATTCTTTAGGATTAGCTTGATATCTAGCACACACACAAACACCAAACATAATGTCAGGCCTACTGGCTGTTAGATACATAAGTGAACCTATCATTGATGGATAGTGAATTTGATCCACTGATTTGCCTTCAGGGTCAGGTCCAATCTTCACTTTAGTATCTATAGGAGTTCTAATAGATTGACAGTCAGCAAAGTGGGATTTTTTCAGCATGGTTTCTACATATTTTGATTGATTGATGAAGATTCCATCTGCTGTTTGCTGGACTTGCACCCCTAGAAAGAATGTGAGTTCCCCCATAGCACTCATTTGGAACTTTGAATGCATAAGATCTTCAATTCTTTGCAGAGTTGCTTGTTTGTCGAGCCAAATATAATGTCATCCACGTAGATCTGGACTAACAGCATGTCTTTTCCTCTTATTCTTCTGAAGACAGTCTGATCAATCTTTCCTCTTTCATACCCATGTTGAAGAAGAAAGGATGATAGAGTCTCATACCACTTTCTTGGAGCTTGATAAAGACCATACAGAGCTTTGTCAAGCTTGTACACTCTATGAGGGAAATCTGGATCTTCAAAGCTAGGTGGTTGACTTACATAGACTTCTTCAGCAATCTTTCCATACAAGAAGGCACACTTTACATCCATTAGATAAACAGTAAATTTCATGGATGCAGAATATGCAAGAAAGATTCTGATTGCTTCTAGTTTGGCAACAGGAGCAAACACTTCATCGTAGTCAATTCCTTCTTCCTAAGTGTATCCCTGTGCCACTAGTCTTGCTTTATTTCTGACTATCCCTTTATCATTAGTCTTGTTCGTATACAGCCATCTGGTACCGATAGGGTATTGTCCTTCGGGAAGATCTACCAGCTGCCATACTTCTTGTTTCTTGAGTTGAAGCAATTCTTCCTGCATTGCTTCAATCCAACTATTGTCTTAAAGCGCCTCTTTGATGTTTTTGGGTACTGTTTGACATAGAAAGCAGGAGAACAAACAGATGTTTGCAATACTGGACTTGCTTCTTGTCACCCTCTCATTAAGATCACCAATAATGGTTTCAACTGGATGATTATTGTGTATCCTTGTGGTTGGAATGGTGTCACCAGCAATAGTTACATCAAGATTGGAGACATTCAGTTCATTATGGTCAGAGGCACAATCATCTTGTATTGTTGTTGAATTAAGATTGTCAACTTCTGTTTCAGTAACTGCTACATCTTCAGCAACATTGAGGTTGCTTGCGTCATTTGAAATACCTTGAGTTTCTTCTGGATGAGAAGCATGTTTTTGATTTCTGATCTCATGTGACAAATCATCTAAGTGAGATGGTACCAGGCTGGGATCTTCTTCAGAAGAAACACTAAGGTTTTGTGACAAATGTGTGATGGGATCAGCTTGAAGAGGAATATCTTCATTCATATGTTCATCAGATGTAGGTGGAATCAATGGATAATTATCTCTTCTTTCTACAGTTGATGAAGTATCACCTGAATGTATATTTCCTGCACCAGACAAGTGAAATTGGTCAAATGATTTAGTAAACGTGTCAATATCAAACAACCAATCAGGACCATTTGTAGATTTAGGAAACGAATGTTCCTTGAATTTGAACATTTGTTGATTCATCGATAATGTTCAGTCTTGGATTGAACACTCTATAAGCCATTGAGACGGAAGAATAACCTACAAAAATCCTTCATCAGACTTAGATGAAAATTTTCCCAAATTATCATGGGTGTTTAATATTGAGACTAGACACCAAATGATTTGAGGAATCCAATAAATGGTTTCGTATGAAATATCAGTTCGTAAGGTGTCATGTTACTTCTTTTATAATCAGAGTTTGATTTTGCACAAAGCATGATGTGTTCTATTTCTCCTTTCCGCCTAGAAGGTGATTGGCAGTTTAGCATCGGCTAGCATCGTTCTTGCTGCTTTAATCAGTGTTCTATTTCTCTTTTCAGCTACCCCATTTTGTTGAGGAGTTCTAACTGCACAGAATTTATGGGAAATGCCTTTGGTTGCACAAAAGGAACTCATATTTTCATTTTTGAACTCTGTACCATTATCACTTCTTATTATTTTGACTTTGAGATCAGTTGATTTTCAATTTTAGTGATAAATTCTTGAATGATTTGGGATGCTTCATTTTTATGAAGTAGGAAAAAACCCATGTGAATCGAGAAATGTCATCAATAATCACTAAACAATATTGTTTTTCTTTCCCACACATTACATGAGTTGGTCCAAACAGATCCATGTGAAGTAACTTCAATGGAGTATTGTTAGTGTTCACCAGCTTGGTTGTGTGAGAGGATTTGTGTCGTTTTCCTTTGAGGCACACTGAGCATTATCATAAAATTGAATTCTTTTTTAGGAAGACCAATTACATGGTTTCCTTTGACTAACTTGTTCATATTTTTAAAGTTAGTGTGCCCCAAATGTATCTGCCAAGCTGTGACTCATCAAATGATGCTTTAGACAAAAGACATGTTTCTTCCTTAGGTGATGCAGACACAGGTTTAAGACATATGTATTATTCTTCCTTGGAGTCTTTAAGACAACCCATTCTTCAGGAATCTGAAATCCAGGTTTCAGAATGTAGCAGTGAGTGTCGGTAAAGTGAGTGGAATATTTTTTGTCACAGATCTGCGACACGCTTAGCAGATTGAAATTCAGTTGTTGACAGTAATCCACTCTGTCAAAGCTCAGCATCCTATTTGTCACAGATCCTTCTCCTGTAATCCTACCACCTTCTGAATCTCCACTGAATGCCACAGTAGTTCATTGTATGTACTTGAAATCATGAAGGAGGGAACGATCTCCAATCATATGTCGGGAGCATCCACTGTCTACATACCATAGGCTATTAGACCTATGTGGATGAACCTACAAACAAAAAGAACTAATTAGAATAAGGAACCCAAGCCATGATGGTCTTGGGCTTCCCGTTCCTATTCATGATAGTCACCTCCTGGTATTTCCCTCTGAATAGTGATTTAGATGGAGGTGATTTGGGAGATTTTTTGTAATGAATTGGTCAAGTCATCTCATCAAATCTACTGAGGATTTAGATAAATAATGAAATCATTGGTCTCTATTTGTTTATAAAAGATTAGCCAGAGTTTCTTATCAAAAGATGGTTTTGCTTAGGAAGGTCAAGTTTGTGTTTCATTGTGAGATGATTTCTTTGACCTTCCTTAAATCCTTGAGTTATTTCTGTCATTTGTTGATCTAGGTGTCCTAGATGAGTATTATGAAGATGAGGTTTGACAGAATGCATCACAGTAGATGTTTTTAAGATGGACTTGTGTTGTGGAATTCTCAACCCTTCTAATTGAAGTAACAATCAGATGTATTGTGATTGTTCATGTAACAGATTGAACAATACTTGTTGAAATAGCAATTTTTGGTGGAGTGATTGTTTATATCACACATAGAACATATTGATTAAAGAAGCATTTATCTGTCTTGTGATTGAACATGTCACAAATATCACAATACATTTGTTTGTTTCTCGAATCAGATTTTCTTTGTGTGACTCAACTGATACTTGTTTGATGAGTCACTTTTTTCTTTAGGTGATGAATCAGAATCAACCCTTTTAGTAGATTGTTTCACAACACTACTTTTCTTCAGTTGTGTGGGCTGTTTCTGTTTCTTCAACCTACTTCTCACCTTTTTCTCAAACTGGTCAACATGTTCTTTGTTACAGATATCAAACACAACTCCCTACCTTAATTTTGATGACTAAGGGTCTGATGAAGTTTTATGTGTTGAACTCAGTTTTACAGGGTTGGTCTTTTTAGTGAAACCTTTTCTGATTTGCTTGAATTTTGTGGAGATACAATATCATTATCAGAACTACTTTCAGTAGTGGTTTGCACTGTTTTCACATATTTCCTTTTGCCTTGTAAAACAAATGGTATGAATTTTATAAAAGGTACAATTGCTTTTGCAAGGCTTGATGGTTTCATGACATTCACTGTCTTGTTTGAGCATCTTTGATTTTGATTGGGTGTCCTAACTTGATTTATCCTCATTGGTTTCAAAATAAACATCAGGTTTGTTTTGAGGACTTGTCACTTGTTTCACTACTAATTTAGGTTCCACAGTTTTAGGTTCGATTGATTCAGAGAGTGATATAGAGTCAGGCATGACAGTGTAATTGGCATTGTATGGTGGAGGACATGAATTGTTCCCAATCCCTGACATGTCCTTTGGATCCTTTTGTGAATCCAACATTTCTTGTAGCTTGACTGAAGACATTTGAAACTTTTCAAGTTTCACTTCAGTCATAGATTGTTGAGCTTTAGCTTTAGCTAACTTTTCAATAAGTAGCTCATTTTCAGCTGCAAGATTGTATTTCTCACCATGCAATTTTTCTATGTCAGAAATAAGAGATTTGATTTTGTTTTCAAAAGTTTTTAGTTCTCTCTCATCATTTCTGACTTCACCTTTTCTTCTTTAATTTTATCTGCTAGTTTATGATTGTGTTCTCTATACTCTTGTAATTCATTTATGCATTTCTCACTACAAAGCATAGTTTTTACCTCAGTAGGCATTGAAGATGGTCCGTCATTGATGTGAGCCATTAGAGCATGATTCTGGAATTGAGGCTTGACTTCCCCAACATACACACTCCAGTCACATATCCCATCTTGTTTGAACACAAGGGCACTGGCAGAAGGTTGACTGCTTGTATGGGCTTGATTTGTCAGCTGTGGTTGATTCTGGTATGTGTTGATGATGAGAATGATGGTACTGCTGTTGTGATTGTTTGTGATAGCTTGAATTGGGCTGTGATGATGATTGACCAGGAGAGTTCCTTGAATGGTTATTTCTTTTAGGAGCATTGCACTTCTTGAGAAATGGCCAGTCATGCCACAATTGAAGCATTTTACCTTGGATTTTTCATATCCAAGTTTTGTGTTCTTATTCAGGCTCAACTTTCTTCCTTTTCTGAAGAATTTCTTTGCTTCATGGGAATCATTGCCATTTGCCACTATAGATCCATCTCCTCAACATCATCAGAATCTAATTCTTGTAAATCTTCCTGTATTAGATGGGAAGAAGTAAGTCTTCCCCCAAGATATGCTTCAAAACTTGCAACAAAGGCATTGTAAGTTGCCTTTTGCTCTTCGGATTTTAAGTCTTCTGGATAGATTGGAGGTGCAGTGGAGACTTTTAGTGCTTGAGCTGAAGTTGAATGGTGATTGAACGGTGGAGATGCATGAACCCAATATTTTTCATTTGATCTCTTGATGAGAAGAAGTCATCTTCCTCTATGATGAAAGCATTTTCAACCCAATGTGATTCTAAAGGGAATTTGTAGGCTTCATTCACTCTTGGCCCACTCAGATTTCTACTTCGTTCATCAAGTTCCAAAGCTTCAATCTTGGCTATCATAATGTCTAGAGTGGTACTCTCAAGATCAAGAGTATTTTTTAGCATTGTAACATTTTGCTTCCAGGTAGACTGTGAAACATTTTCTTGTTGAGGTCTTTAATGTTGTATGAAACACCCATAATTTCCAAGTCATTGACCAACTGTACAAATCTATGCAGTTTTTGATATGGATTCTCCTTTGGTGTGATGGAAGGTTTCATACTGATTGACCAGCTTGTCTTTGTTAATTTTAGCAACTTCACTGCTACCTTCACACATAATTTGAGAGCATCCCAAACAGCTTTAGCAGTTCCATATTTTTCCAATCTTTTCAGCACATCCATTTTGAGTGCTTGAGTCAAAATAGAGTATGCTTTAAGATCAATTTTGATTTTCTTATGTCATCTTCATCCAGAGTTAAATCTTTAATTGGTATTCTAGCAGTCTTGTACAATGCAGCTTGAGCTGTGATAGAGTAACAGGAATATGTGGACCCTTACATATTGAGCCAAAAGTCAGGATCTACACCTTGATATAATTCTAAACCGTATTCTCCATTGTTTAAACTCAGATTTGTGTTTAAGCATGGGAGGTTTGGTGTATGACCTAATTCAAAGTACCTGTTAGAATCCATGTTGATTGTGTAAGTATGGATTTAGTTGAATATAAGATTGATTATGTTTGATGAGTCCAACTTGTTCAAGCAGTTCTGTTGAGGTTGAGAATGAGTGTTCTTACTTTTGACAGGAGTATTTTTGCTGTTTGCTAAGTAGTGATGATAATATCTACTACTAGCAACTTGATTATCAGATCAATCGAGTTCTATTCAGTCTGTGCGCAGATCTGAAAGAGAATCGAGAGCCAAAGCTCTGATACCAATTGCTGGGATTGTGTAAGAGTGATATTCTTATGAGAATCGAATATGATAATCAAGTCAATGATTGAGTGGCAGAAACAAACAATCAAAGAACATTAAAGCAAGAAAATTACTCATAAATGTTGTTTGTATTGATATATGAAAGTTGATAAGTTACAGAGAATAATTACAACAAAAATTCTCTATCTATCAACCGTCACCTCAGTACGAGGTTAACTATTCTATTTATAGGCAGACAAGATGCCTTTACAAAATGACTAAACTACCCCTGACATATTACATCAGAAACTAGTGTAAGCCTTGATCTGCATTTATGCTTGTTCATCCGCATTGACAAATGCGGATGAGATAATCTTCATCAGCATTTCCACTTGATCATCGGCATTAGTAAGTTGGTCATCCACATTGGTTAATGCGGATGATCAAATACTTGTGCGCATTTGGTTATCAAAGTCTTGTCCGCATCTTCTTTTGTTCTTCCGCATTAGTCAATGCGGAAGAGTAACTTGTTCTTCACATTAGTATTATGTCTTCTGCATTAGCCAATGCGGAAGAGTAAACACTAGTCCGCATCAGAGTTTGTCTTCCGCATTAACTAATGCGGAAGATAACACTTATTTTCTTGGCAGATCTTCATCGCATTTCATCTTGGACTTGTGGGATTCCAGCTGAACAATCATCAATTCACCCATTGAGTTGGCATGTATGGTCCTTTCAGGGTGCAACAGATCTTATATGCCTAAGACACATACAAGATTGATGTGGTTAGTACGTTATGATCCAAGTCGGGTCATACCCAATAACAAGCCAACAAACACCAAAAATTTATTCCTAGATAAGATCATACAAATAAATATTACACCAATTTAGAAAATGGGTTTTCTAAATAATTGCTTTTGTAAAATGAACAACATTATGTGGATAATTTGTTCATGAGAAGTTATTTGTTTCATTATTTAAGTTAGTTAAACAATGACAAAGACAAGTGTGTTAAGTGTTATAAATTAAAAAGGGGTTTTAATTTTATAAAACGGGCTAAGAGTGTATATTTTTATAAAGTAATAAATGGGGAACCCAATTTATTTTGAATTTTCGGCCGCCCCTTGGCCTAGGGAGTCCCCCTTTTAGTCTTGGCTTTTTCCAAATTAACCACACTCTAACACTCTTCCATTGATTACACTTTCTCCTACACACACTCAAGCATAATCCTCTCTCTCCTTTGGCAAAAAAATAGTTTTGTAAGCTGAAAAATTCAGCTTTGCTTGGGATTTTCAGATCTACAAGAAAAGAAGAAAGTTGTCTTTTACTACCTAGCAAGTAGGTGTCTTGGAAGGGCTTGTGGGTATCACCTCTTGAGTTCTTCAACATTGAAGATTTAGCTTTCAATCATCCTCTTCCCTCTTCATCCACAAGTTCTAGGAGGTAGTATGTTTGCTTTGAATGTTTGTTTGTTTGATGAATGCAAGACATGTATTGATATATATATTAACTAATGTGAAAATGTTTTCTTTGATTACTACTCCGCCGCTGCGTTTTGACACATTAATGTTTAATATGACTTTGATAAACATCTACAAAACCCAACACCTTGTTCATGTGTTTTGTTTTGGGTTATAAACGGTTTATATTTTTAGATTGTTAACACACACTTTTACTCACTTATATCCGCTGCGTTTTGTAGTTTAAATGGTTAAACTAGCTTTGATAAACATGTAACAAAACCCTACAATGGAATTGGCTTGTCTGATTTTTAAAACAATTTTAACAATTTATAAATATTGTTGATGAATAAATTGTGTCCACATGTTGGATGTACAATTTAATTTGAGGGCTAGATCTATTTCTAGCCCGGGTTTATTTTAAACTTTTAATGGTTTGTTTTCGCTACCAAATGTATTGCTAGTTTGTGACGTCCCACCCTACCTGGGCCCGGGTTGTGATATTATTGTTATTAGAGCCAAAGGTTGTAGAGAAGTTGGGAGGCCATAGTGGATTTGTTCTTTTGAAACTTATAATTTCTGAAATTTCCTAGTAGTGGTCTACAATGTTTTCCTAAGTGTTAACTACTGTATTTGATGCTATTTGAAGAAGCTACTGATATGTGATACTATTACTTGATACTATTACCATCACTACCATAAGTACTATTATTATTACAATCATGACCCATGAGAAACCAAATTACTCATGATATTTCTTTTTGAATATGAGGACTATGGCTGACAAGGGTAAGGCACTGGCATACCCCACTGACTGGACTGGACCATTTGGGAGCCTCAAGAAGGCGATACTGCGATCGAAGTATGAGGAGTACGTAGCCGTGAGAAGACTCTTCCACGACATCCCCCACCAGGAGCCGGACACACTCCCATTCACCTCATGTAGCAGCTCCTACCCACTCACCTATCCCACCTATTGGGGATAGGGGTGCACGTGTGATCACCTTCCCACACAAGAGTGCAAGGCCACGTCCCTCAGTCTCCTTTAGGATGCCACCTCCTCCTCCACCACGTATTAGGATTCTCACACCTGTACCTATGTCATTTGACCCAGTCCACCACCACCCTGGATGCCACCGAGGCATAGTATGTATGATGGCCCAAGTGTGTTAGCTGGTGACAAGTTCTCCTAGTGTAGCCGCTAGGCGAGCGACGTAGGTCCCTCCGATGCTACTCTGGATGAGATTCTGAATACCATTTGTCGGCACGAGTTGACCCTCCAGCACACTACTAGGACCTCTCAGTCTGCTCAGTCTCAGGCCGTGATGGTGTCGCACGTGGTCCAGCGGTTGGAGCAAGATTAGAAGACGAACTCTAGATGGCTTGGGTGGTTGAAGAAGAAGTGGATGTGAAGGCTTGGAGAGGATGTGGGATTATCTGTCTTGTGGACAGTTGAAGAAAACTATTTTTATTATTATCTAATACTATTGTTATTATTATTATAGGGGTGATGGTACCTTCCAATTTGTAAGAGTGTAACTTTGAGACAACTATGCTTGCTGATACTATTAACTCTATCTCTTTGTGAAACTATTTTATTGATGCTAAAACCTTGCTGAACTATTTATATTGATTTACAATGTGCCATTTTATGCGTTGGGAATATTAACCTATGTCTATTATGGATGAATTGTCTTAAGCTAATTTAATGAATCGTTTTCTTGTTAGAGGTATTTAGTGGTGTGTATGATACACTCCCTTTTCTAGGACGCGATAGTTTATGGTAAATGATGCTAAACAAAAATTTATCTGTCATGTTATCAAAATGCCGACTAGGAAAGGAACCCACATTAGAAGAAGAGGAACTACTAGAGGCTGTCGTGAAGCGGCTAGACAAACCAGAAATGAAACCCCTATCGCACAAGGGACCACTCATGGAGAGAATGCAAAACATAGGAATGATGAAAGGATGCCAACCTTGTTGCACAATAGATTGCAAATGCTATTCCTACCATCATAGCCTAGATCAATGTAGACCAGAGTAATCCTCGTGGTGATAATGTATTTGGAAACAATAAAGGCAATAATGACGAAACTAAAGCACTGAAGAATGGATTCTCTAACAAAACTTTCATGGCATGTAAGCAAAAGACTTTTATGGCACTGAGGGAACGATAGAGACGTACCGATGGATCGATGAAAGGAAGTTGTCTTGGACATCAGTGAGTGTAAAAACGGACCACATGGTGAGGTTTGCATCCCCGTCACTCAGGGATCGGCTCTAGAATGGTGGAAGACGGTTATTTAGCCCCAAGGAAGGAAGCTGTTAACCGATCAGCTGGACCAAGTTGAGGGAACTAATATTAGTATAACTGCCCCATCAACCAACATGAGAAGCTAGACTTTGAATTCTTGAGCCTAGAGATAAACGGTCCTAATTACACTAAGTACATCAACCATTTCTTAGCCTTGTATCGATTAGTGCCACACCTGGTGACACCAGAATCTAAGGGTGTAGTGCATTTCATTTGAGGGCTACATCGTAGAGATAGGGGAATGGTTCGATCTTTCAGGCATTTAACCTTACAAGTTGCGGTTGACTTCACCAGCAGTTTGACTAATAATTTGGTTAGGGTTAGGTGGACTGATCAAACCAGGATTGAAGAGAAGAAGAAGCCGATGGTGAGAAAAGGAAGTGGTTAAACATGAAGAGAGTAATTGGCAATAGTAGCAGGTCAAGCAAGAAGAGCTATGAAGGTGTGAGGCACGATGACCAAGGTGGAAGGACAAGGAAGTTATACATGGCTACGAGCCTGTTTTGCAACAAGTGCAAATTGCACCATCAAGGGGATTACAACCCAATGCCCTGCTTCTGATGCAAATGACCAAGTCATTTAATCAAGGAATGTAGGTATGCGCAGGGTAAACAATGCTATGAGTGTGGAAATCCAGGCACATGAGGAACGAGTGTCCAAAACTGGAAAGATAAGGAGCAAGACCCAACAAGCCTAAGGGACGAGCATTTGTGATGGAACCGGTTGATGCTCGCAAGGAACCTAATGTGGTCCATGGTACGTTCCATATAAACAACCATCTTGCTACCGTTCTGTTTGATACTGGAGCAACTGCTAGTTTTGTCTCTAGTGCTTTTAGGCCTTTGATTGACTTGAGTACGTGTATCCTCACTTATTCATTTACCGTAGAATTAGTTGATGGTAATATTATAGAAACTAATGAAGTCATCATGGACTGTTTAATGAATATAGAAGGTAGGATATTTAAGATTAACGTGATGCCTATAAGGTTAGGAGGATTTGATGTGGTTGTTGGTATGGATTGGCTGGCTAAGCATAGAGTCGAGATCGTGTGTGATGAACGCCTACTTAGAATATCGTTGAGCGACAGGAAAGTTCTAGTGATTCGTGGCGAAGGAAGGGACACACTATCTCTTATGATATCTCATCTGAAAGCTACCAAGAGCCTTAAGAAGGGATGTCCAACTTTCATGGTCTACGTAATGAAGCTAAGAAGGAGAAGAATATTAAGGATATTCCAGTGGTTTCTAAATATCCGGAAGTGTTTCCCGAAAATCTACCGGACTGCCTCCTAACCGACAAGTCGAATTCCAAATAGATCTATTGTCGGATGCTGCACGAGTAGCCAAGGAACCATATCGACTTGCCCCTCCAGAAATGAAGAACTAATGCTGCTGATCCAGGAACTACTTGACAAGGGATTTATTCGAACGAGTGTTTCCCCATGGGGTGCGCTGGTATAGTTTGTGAAGAAGAAGGATGGAACCCAATGAATATGCGTTGATTACTAGGAACTAAACAAGTTGACTATAAAGAATCGTTACCCTCTCCCTAGGATTGATGACCTATTCGATCAACTGCAGGGAGCTAGTTACTTTTCTAAAATAGACCTGAGATCGGGATATCATGAGCTGAAGATAAGAGAAGAAGACATACCTAAAACGGACCTCAAGATAAGATACGAACATTATGAGTATCTAGTCATGCCTTTTGGACTGTCTAACCCACCAGCGGCCTTTATAGATCTCATGAACTATGTATGTCACCCATATCTTGGCAAGTTCATAATCATGTTTATCAACGGCATCTTGATCTACTCTCGTAGTAAAGAAGTGCATGGGAAACACCATAGACTGATTCTTGAGTTGCTTAAGAATGAAGAACTACATGCCATGTTCTCCAAATGTGATTTGTTGATGCGAGAGATCCAATTTTTAGGGCATGTGGTAAATGAGATGGGATTCAAGTTGACCCTTCTAAGATTGAGGTGATTAAGGACTAGAAAAATCCTGAAACTCCTACCGTGATAAGGCAATTCTTTGGATTGGTCGGATACTACATAAGGTTTATCAAATACTTCCCGTGCATTGTGTAACCGTTGACTGCTCTCACTAAGAAGAATACGACCTTTGTGTGGGAACGAGAGCAGAATGAAGCATTTGAAACACTTATGGAGAAGTTGTGTAGTGCACCTATCCTCGCTCTACCAGAAGGAATTGAGGATTTCGTGGTCCATTGTGACGCTTCGCGTCAAGGGATAGGATGCGTGCTAAAGCAACGCAACAAAGTAATTTCTTATGCATCGAGACTACTAAACGATCATGAGAAGAACTACACAATGCATGATCTAGAATTGGGTGTCGTCGTGTTTACACTCAAAATATGGAGGCATTATCTCTATGGCACGTAGTGCATTATTTACACTGACCATAAGAGTTTGCAGCACATTGTAGATCAAAAGATGCTAAACATGCACTAGAGGATATGGGTTGAGTTGCTGAATGATTACGAGTATGAAATACGCTACCATCCAGGCAAGGCCAATGTGGTGGCAGATGCCTTGAGCTGGAAACAAAGATATAAAAACCTCTACTCGCCCGTGCCCAAGGGATGACTGCGTACACCGACCTTATCGCGAGACTAAAGCAAGCACAAGGCAAAGCGCTAAAAGAAGATCGACTAGCCAGGAAATGTTGATTGGAAAGGAGAAGCGATTAGATCTAAGCAACGATGGTGTATATAAGTTGATGGGAGAACGTGCGTACCAAGGCACGGGGGAATTAGAGAGGTAATCCTCAACGAATCCCACAAAACTAGGTACTCGGTTCACCATGGAAGCGCCAAGATGCACCATGATCTAAAGGCCCTTTTCTCGTGGCCTGCGATCAAGAAGTCCATCACCGTTTATGTTAGCAAATGTATGACATGGGCCATGGTGAATGTTGAAAATCAAGAACCGTTAGGAACGCTACAGCAGCCCGAGATCCCTAAATGGAAATGGGATAATGTTACCATGGATTTCATCACAAAGCTGCCCAGAACTTTTAGAGGTCATGAAGCCATTTGGGTAGTAGAGGACACGTTAACTAAATCAGCTCACTTCTTACCGATTAGAGAAGACTACGACCTGATGAAATTGGCTCAATTATATATGGATGAAATAGTGACTAGGCATGGTGTGCCTTTTTCGGTCATCTCTAATCGTGATAGTCGCTTCACTTCACATTTCTGGAGATCACTCCAACAAGCCTTAGGAACCCGTTTAGATCTTATCACTGCATACCACCCACAAACTAATGGCCAGAGCGAAAAAACTATTCAACCCCTAGAAGATATGCTAAGATCTTGCGTGATTGACTTTGGTGGGAATTGGGACAACCATCTTCCTTTGGTAGAGTTCTATAATAATATTTACCACACAAGTATAAAGGCAGCTCCGTATAAGGCCTATATGGTAGGAAATGCCGATCACCATTGAGCTGGAATGAGATTGGTGACAACCAGGTAATGGGACTTGAAATCGTTTTGAAAACCATCGATAAGATATTTAAATTGAAGGAGCAGTTGAGAGCAGCCAGGGATCGTCAAAAGAAGTACGCTGACCGAAGACGAAAACCCTTGGAGGTTCAAGTGGGTGATAGGGTAATGCTGAAGTAGCAACATGGAAATGTACTGTGAGGTTTGGAAAGAGAGGAAAGCTAAGCCCAAGATACATTGGACCATTTGAGATACAAGCAAGAATTGGTCTAGTGGCATATAAATCTGGCAAACAAGGCCTTGGAGATACCATTGAAGGAAGTTAGGATAACCGACAAGTTGGACTTCGTAGAAGAACCCGTAGAGATCACTGACCGGCTGGTCATGAAACTCAGACGAAGTCGCATACCCAAAGCCAAGGTAAGATGGAATTCTAGGCAAGGACCTGAATTCACTTGGGAGCAAGAAGATGAAATGAGAAAGAGTTATCCGCACCTCTTCAAACCCACCCGCCCCGAGTCTAATCGAAGCTAAAATTTCGGGACGAAATTCCTAAACGGTGGGAGAATGTATGAACCAACCTCTTGGTAATAATTCTAACTTTATCAACCTGCATCATTACCCAATTCAATTAATATTAATGTTATATCATTACCAATATTACTAATAGCATCATTATTATTCTTGATTGATGTTACTATTTTTGTTATTTTTGTGCCTTTTTGAGATGATTTATCTAGATCAAGCATTAGCTAGGGAAATCTTAGTTTCCCGGGAAAGTTAATTAGTCACCCATACTATAATTAAATCATAATTTGAAATAATTAAGGTGTGTATGAACCCAAATTTTCTGCAAAATGCATGCATGCACACTTGATACTTAACAACTAACTAAATTATAGCACCTAAAATACTACCCAATACTACAAACAATACCACACTAAATAATAATATTACAATTAGAATTAAAACAGAAACCCTCCACTAGAGGCCAAAGCTCGGCCGACCCTCTCCTCCATTCCCCTCTCTTCTACACCACCACCATTTTCACCACTCTCCTTACATGCACCACCTACACCTCTCATTCCTCTCTTCTCTCCCTCTCATTTTCGGATTCTTCTCTACACACACACTCAAGGTTTTCTCTCTAATCTCAGCTACATTCAAAGAACAATAACTGCCCTACCATCGGCCAAGCACAAAATCCGCAAGAAGGTGAAGTTTTATGAGCTTTTGGGTGCATGGTTCCTACGCGTTCGACCTTCTCCAGCCTTGTTCGAGCTTCTCCAGCTTTGTCCAAGGTTTTCCAGGCCATCCTTTTCTAGCTACACTCCAAACCGCAGGCTACACCAAGTGTAAGCTTCGTGTCACCCGGTTTTGGTCATTTCATGTGTTTGTCTTCATTTTTTACACAAAATCATACCATTCTTATATATAACAGAAACTTGCTGCTACCACCTTATGCGTAAAGATATTTTCACATTCTTGAAGGTATCTAACTAGTAATATATGTCATTCTATAGGTGTAACACAGTTTACACCTAGAAAACCCTCTTTTTGGGTGTATTTACACCATCCAATTTGCACAACTTCTAATTTTTCAAAACTAATCATGTAACCTGCTCAAAATGGGTCTTATTACCTTCTAATAACCTGATTTCAAAGTTACAAAGGGTTTAGGTAATATATAAACTCAAGTTATAATGTTTTACACAAGTGTAGGGGATGAAAATGGTGCAATCTCTAAGTTTCCATATTGTTCATAGTTTGTTTGTTGAACCCTTGAGTTAGACATGATATTTCAGTAGGTATTTGATGATTTTGGGTGTATGATTAGATATTAATGGCTGAAAATATTAATGTCATAGACTTATAAGCAATTTGGATATATTTGGGGACTCGAAAAGTGGTAAAATGACTTAAAAACAAGAAAACATGGATTTTAACCATCTTAAAAAGTTTTCTAGGTTCTAAAAGGGTTAATGGAGTATTTGGACCAGATACGATGGTGAACTATCCGGAAGGTATGGTACACTGTTTTGAGGCTCAATTTTTCCTTCGGGATTAACCGGTATAACACAACTTTTGAAGAGGCTACCCGGGACTGAGTGCAGGGTTGATTGTGATCCCCCACAATAGTGAATATTTGATTATTTTAAATCAAACATGGTTTCTTTTGAATCCTTTTGTTTTTAAACTCTAAGCACTTCAATTCACCAACTTTTTATTTGACACAATTTCTTTTTGAGCCTGTTTCAGGCAATCCATGAAGGGACTCTAGCTATTGTTGATGACCTTGACCTAGCACCGTGACCATGGCATTGGCTTGTTTGATTTTTAAAACAATTTGAACAATTTATAATTATTGTTGATGAATACATTTTGTCCTTATGTTGGATGTACAATTTAATTTGAGCACTAGATCTATTTCTAGCCTAGGTTTATTTTAAACTTTTAATGCCATGTGATGTTCTCTCTCCTTTTGTGCTCTTATAATGGTTTTTTTCCACTGCCATATGTATTGCTAGTCTGTGATGTCCGACCCTACTTGGGCTTGGGGTGTGACATTGTAAAACTTCTGAAATTTTTTATGTTATTTTATTTATAAGTATATACAATGATAGACACATGCTTTTCTTATTTATAACGATGAATGTAAGTTAATCATACCTAGAGACACAATTAGAAAATTAAATCTAACTGAATCAAAGGCTTTAGTGAATATCCATTTGACAAACTTTATCAAACCTTTTTATTAACAATCTCTCAAAAAATGGTATCTTATTTCAATGTGTTTTATTTTACTATGTTGCATTGGATTAGCAGTAATAAACATAGCTGCTAAGTTTTCAATGTAAATTGCAGTATGAAGGAAGTTGTAACCATAATCAAGTAATTGGTTTTGCAACCAAAGCACTTGAGAGAAACCAGCTGAAACAGCTATGTACTAAGCCTCAGCTATGGATACAGACACATTTCTTTGTTTCTTGCACTGCCATGAAACAAGTCTTGGTCCTAAGAATTGACATCCACTAGTTGTGGATTTTCTATTGTTATTGCATCCTCCATAGTCACTATCTAAATATGAGTAGAGGGTAAAGTCACCATCCTTTGGATACCAAAGTCCAAGAGTATGTTTTCCTTTCAAATATCTGCAAATCCTCTTCACAGTGTTTAGATGAGACTTTTTGGATCTGATTGGTACCAAGCACAAACGCACAGAACAAACATTACGTTAGGTCTACCGTTGTTAAATACACAAGAGATCCTATCATTGATCTAGACAATCTTTGATCAATAGATTTTCCTGATTGATCAACAAACATTATGTCAGGTACAATCTTATCAAATGTTGATGCAGGTGTTTTACATGAGGATGCATCACCAAGATTATATTTCTTCAATATTTGAAGGATATATTTCTCTTGATTGACCAAAGAAAAGGTTAATTCTCTCATTAAACTCATCTGAAATTCAAATTTCATCAACACTTCAAAGATATACATAGTCTCTTGTTTGTTGATCCAATATAATGTCGTCTACATATATTTGTACAACTAAGAGATCTTGATGTTCTTGCTTGAGAAAGAGAGTCTGATCAATAGTTCCTTTTTTGTAGTCATGTTTTAGCATGAAAGATGATAATGTTTCATACCACTTTGTTGGTGCTTGATGTAGTCCATACAAAGCTTTGTCAAGCTTTTACACCCTATGAGGGTAATTAGGATCTTCAAAACCTAGAGGTTGAGCTACATAGACTTCTTCATCAAATGTTTTCATATAAGAATGCACATTTTACATCAGTAAACCTCTTATATGATGCATAGGCTAGGAATACTCTTATGGTTTCAATTCTTGCAACTCATACAAAAACTTCATCATACTGTATTCCTTCTTCTTGAATGTAGACTTGGCAATCAGTCTTGCTTTGTTTCTCATAATTATACCCCTGTTATCAAGCTTATTTTTTAAAAGCCACCTTGCTCAAATTGGATGATGACTGCAAGACCGGTGAAGGGGGTCACTTACAACACAACAACACAAAGAGGAGAGGAACTTAACTTAATCAAACAGTAAACCGGATTAACCACAATAAGTCTCTAAGAACACAAGTAATGTAAAAGACAGAACACAAGAGCAAGATACACAAGTATATGGTTTTCAAGAATGCGGTATATTGCTTTCTCTAGGTTCTATTAAAGTGTTACAAATCATAAAGGAAAGATACAAGAACATGAGATACTTATACTACATCCTACAGCCGGCTATACTATGAAAGCCAACTAGATACAATTGACTAGACACAAACAAAATCAATTGTGGTGTCAAAATGCAGATTGCCTTTTGACTAGTGACTATGACATGCCATTGCTCACATCCTTTTCTATTACAAAAAGGATAAAGTACATGAAGTAGAAAGTTACAGACTGAAGACCTCAATGTACAGTTACCAAAAGCATGGACCATTTCACTAACTAATGTAAGTTAATGACTTTATAGAGTTTTAGCGGAAAGGGGTCCAGCTTTATGGAAAAGTACATCAGATAAAGCATGTTACTAAAAGTCTTCGGAAGAAATCTGTCTTCAAGAGTTGAGGCTTGGGAAGACTTTGTCTTTGAAGCTTCGGAAGACTTCATCTTTGGCTTCGGAAGATATTGGTCTTGGCTTCGGAAGATATCACACTTAGAGTATTTTTGTTGCATGTGTGAAACTCCCGAAGCATTCTTCTTCAATACTTGTGCAGGATACATGTAGAAAGACTTTGGTTGCATCAGCCTCTGTACGTTTTCTCTACAAACTCCCCCTAGGCTGATGCTACCAAAACATTTGAGGACTTCACACAACAACAGTCCTCATCAGGATGATAACCAGTCCTTTCTTCATGAGATGATCAGGATCCTTCAGACTATCAAAGTATCTTCTCCTGTCAAAGAGATCATGCAAGGGCAATTAAAACATGTCTTGCCAAGTGTAGACATTCTCAATGCCATGATCTCTGATGACATGCCACCTTTCTGGATTTGTAGTGTATGTCGAGGATAGGATGGGTATTTCTGCTTCTAGAGGAGCTATTAGAATGGGAGATGATGGAGCATCCTCTGGTTACACATCCTCAGGATGTTCTGACTCATCCTGAAGTTCAGAAAAAGATGAAGTCTTCTTCTTCTTTGGCTTTGGTTTATAAGCCATCCTCTTCTTTCTCTTTATAGGGTTTAACTGAGAAGACTGGCATGTAGTACCACATTGATCTTCATTTTCTTTCTCAATTGGGAATTCCTCTCTCTCTCTCAGGCTCAGAAGGAGAGGGAGGTTGACCCTGATGTGGCTCAAAAGATGAAACTTGCTATGATTCAGCAGGAGGTCCAGGTTATGTTGTCTCTGGTTGTTCAACCTTAACCTCTACTTCTGGTGGGGCTTGACTTGGAGGGGGGTGTAAGTCAATGAGCTCTCCACTCTTGATCTTCTACTTGATCACCCTGATATGCTCATCCATAATGGATAGAGACATGGGGCCAAGTCTCCTTTCGGAGAATCCATACAACTTCAAGAAGTTCATAATCCTCTTCCTCTCAGCAGACTTCTTCATACTCTTTTGGATGATAGCTCTTGATTTAGCAGCTTCTTCCTTAGCTTCCTTTTTGTTGTCCTTCTTTCCTTGAGTATCTCAAGTTCGAGTTGTGTGAGATACTCAAACTCAACATACTCATAGGAAACGGGAAGAAGTGCTTCTGCCTGATAGAGGTCTGTGGCACTCAGGTAGTTGATCATCTTGATCCTATCTTCTTCTTTATCTACCTGAGGTTCTTGCTGAACCACGTCCTCTTGTGTAGGACTTTCTTGAACTGGGGAGAGGGTACGCATATGCTTGTACAATATTTTCTTTCTCCTGTCTTCTTTAACTTGTACTAAAAGCTCTGCATCTTCTGCCTCCTTCATCTCCCTTGACCTTTCCAGGTCAACCAGTTCATTCAACTCTTCCAAGGGGAGAGAGATGAAACTATCTATGTCATAGTTCCTTGTTTGCAGATAGTTTAACTTGACTGCCCTTAACTCATTATTCTGAGTATCTGGTCTGGAGGCAGCCCTGATAGCTACTCCATGAGTCTTGAAGACTCAGCATATGAACTTTCTCCCCTCAGCTTCCTTTTCCAATCTTTTTCCTCCTCCTCAATCTCTTCAGATGTCATCTTTCTTTTCCCTTTCTCACTCACAGAACTTTATGACTCAGGGTGGAGAAAGCTTTGGCCTTCATTGCTTGATGCAGCTTCTAAGCTCTGGCCAGAGAGAGGTTGAGAAGCACCTTCACCAGCAGGTGTCTCAAAAAGGGCATTGATCTTTACAGCAGTTGTTGGTGATAAGGCTGGGCTCTTAGGTTCCGTCACTGGGCCTTCAGTCAAGGTTTCCCCTATGAAGCTAATCTTAGGGTCTGCCTCAACATCTAGTTGACTGATGACATTGCCTCATTCCCACAGTCTTCTTCTGAGGTTGAACTCTGTAGTGATCCGGTCTTGGATTCTTTGAGCCAACTTGTTAACTTGTCTTCATTGGCCTAGATTGACAAGTGGCATGTTGACTAAATCTAGATAGTCATAATAGTTCAAGGTCAGAAAATTGAAGATCTCTTGCTGCCCTTGAACTTTCATGATGATTAGGGCTCTTTAGTTGCTGTCATACCTGCACCAAATGATGTGATTGGATGTTGGTGGAGATGGCATGGCCCTTGGTATCTCTTCCTCAAACAGACTCTATATTGAGGAGTCTATTGACTCCATATCAATATGAACTTGAGTAGGCACAATTGCAAGTGAGGATGGTGAGTCCTCAATGTCCATACTCCCTGAGGAACTCCCAGGTTCTGGGGTAGTGATAACTTTCTCCATCTTTTTGGTAGCATCACCCACTTGCATAGGTGAGTTAGGAGTTAGGTCAACCACCTCCACAGGTTCTTGGGTTCCTAGTTGAGGTCCTCTTAAAGGTATCCGAACTAGTTGTTTCTTAAGAAATGAAATCTCAAGTTGCTGATCATTCACCCTGTGTTGCAAGGTAGTCACTTAAGATTCAAGGTGACTAACCTTGGAGACTAAACAGGTGAATGTTGTAGATAGTTGTTGCACCTTTAGTCTTAGATTTCCTCATCTTCATCAGAATAGTTGTTGGGGGATAAGATGATTGGACCAAAGTCGTCAGTCCCACCACCAGCTTTAGGTTCTTGGCTGCTGGATTTCCTCTGCTAACTAGCAATCTCCATTGAGATGTTAGTTGGCTGAGTTGCCATGGTTGAGGTCTTAGTGATGTAATAACTTTTTAAAGTGAGAGCCTCTTCCATATGGGCATCCTGAACTTGTTCAGAAGTGCACAACTCAGTTGTAGGTGACTGATGTGGGCTAGAAGTAGGAGACTCAGGAGCACCCATCTCTCTTTGAGTAGGGGAAAAGAAGAGAGAATCATGGTACTCACTGAAACCTAGATCTTCATCAGTGTAAAAGTCAAGGTTGGGGTAAGGTTGATTGAGATCTAAAAGTTGGGGATGGTAACTGTCCCTTGAAGGTTGATCACCTGAGTGTTGAGAGTCAGTGTGATGCCTTAAGGCAGTTTGGGAGAGGTGGCTAATGAGCTCATCAGGCTGAGCATGAGGAACCTCAGCACTGATCCTTGAAGAGATGGGAGCGGTCTGCTCCTCAGTATAACTGGGAGCTCTAGTGTCAACTTCCTCCTGTATGGATGAGTGTATGGGAGCCTCCACAGACTGAGTAGTCTAAGCAGGGGTTTGTTTGGATTTTCTTTGGTAGGTGAGGTTGATTTGAAGCTGTTGAGGTGGTTGGGATGTACAAGGTGTGGGTTCAACACTAGCTGGTGCTGCTAGGTGGTCACCTTGAGCAATGAGCTCTAAAATTTTTGGGACTAGGGCTGTTTCTACCCCAGAGAAGCCAACGGTGGGCTTTTTTAGTATTTTAAAGATGCCGGGCTTCATATGTCCCAGTTGAAGAATGTTACCTGTTCCCTTAACTGTGAGCCTAGCTCACATTTAAGAATATACTGGACATATCTAGGGAAGATGTAATATTCTAAGTAGTCCGACTTTGCAAGCAAATGAGTGTAAACAATCTGAGATTACCTGAACTTGACCTTCTGAATCATTCCATGGATAATGAAGGAGAGATCCTCAGGAATCTTGTCCCATCCACCATGTTTGTTGGATATGTTGTGTATAACCACATGGAGCAGGAATCTCCACTGGGATAAGACCTTCCTTTTCCTGAAGGTCTTTACAGAGTAATCTCCTCATAACCAATCTACTCAAAAGAATGATTGACAGCTTCCTTTGGGAAGAACACCTCACCTTCTTCGTCATCCAGCTAAAGATGCATGTTGATGATGGCCGGTGTTGGGTTCAACAATTGAATAAACTAAAGCTTACCAAATCATAATTACATCCAACTGAAGATCTCATTGTACAAGTTCAGAAACCAAGTTGATTACAACAAAACAAGACAATTCAACATGACAAAGTCAACATTAAGACAATTAGAAAGTCAAAATTAGGTCATGTTGTAATATTAGTATAAATAGACCCACTAGTGCATTTATGCAGGTGTGGCTTATGTGTGTGTGTTTCTCATGGTGTAAATCACCATCCAAGGAAAAATCCTCTCCTTTGGGTGGGTTTGATTTTACCAGCCATCTATGATTCTCATTGTAACTTGTTTATCAACATCAATGAAATCATAACATTATTATTATCCATCTCTTTGTTCTATGATTCACACATATCCACCCATCTTAATTTTTTTTTCTAGATCTGAACATGATAAATCCTAAGATCCAAGCTCAATGAATCTGAAACATTTATATGATGAATTCCATTGATAATGAAGAAGAGATCCTCAGGAATCTTGTCCCATCCACCATGTTTGTTGGATATGTTGTGGATAACCACATGGAACAGGAATCTCCACTGGTATAAGACCTTCCCTTTCCTGATGGTCTTTACAGAGTAATCTCCCTGATAACTAATTTACTCAAAAGAATGATTGACAGCTTCCTTTGGGAAGAACACCTCACCTTCTTCGTCATCCAGCTGAAGATGCATGTTGATGATGGCCGGAGTGATGAAAACTGTTCTCCCTTGTACAGTGGTAGATAGTGCCTTCTCCCCGTCCATTATGACCACTTGACAGGTCTTCTAGAATTCGAGCAGATGATTATCATATAGTGGAGGCTCAATGGTTAGGGAGGTGAAGTGGTTTGACAAAGCTAAGAAGTGATAAACCTCTGAGAAATAAGGATCTTTCTCATAGCTTAATAGAGCAACCTGGTTGTGTTGCTTGTGTTGGTGCATGGTAAAGTTCGGGTCATTTCTGTGAACGGGGTTGGCCATTGTGAGATAGCTTAAGGATGAAGAAGGAAAGAAGAAACAAATATCAGAGAGAAATTTGGGGTTTTAGGTTTGGAGGAAGAAGCAGATAATAGAAAGAGGGGGGA
This sequence comes from Flaveria trinervia, assembly GCA_025506515.1. Taxonomy (NCBI): domain Eukaryota; kingdom Viridiplantae; phylum Streptophyta; class Magnoliopsida; order Asterales; family Asteraceae; genus Flaveria; species Flaveria trinervia. The sequence continues at coordinate 56,303 of JACCIX010000681.1, read as the reverse complement.
AACCGTTGGGTTTATATGTGAAAGTGATTTCACATAAAGTTTAAATGAAAGAGGATAAACTTTGAAATCCGGATGTCGGTCCCACCTCTAAAAAAGTAGTTTACTTTTGCTCAAATAGTAGTTTTCTTGGAAGTCAAAAAGCTTCCAAAGGTAAATTATCTTCGGAAGTTTTAAATGAAAAAGATTCCGAAGCTAAAATGACTTCGGAAGAATTTTCTGAGTGTTTTGAAAAGTTTGCTTCGGAAGAGAAATTAAAACATTAATGCTTTGTTCTTAGAAGAACAAAACTTCCAAGAGTTAATTTGCTTCGAAAGAAAAAGGTCCTTGAAAACATATAAGTGTGTGAGGCAAGTATTTAAGCTTCGGAAGATATTTCAGAAATATCTTTCACAAGTAAAATTTCTTGGACAGTTATTTGTTTTTTAAGGTATGATTTTCTTTCGAAAATAAAAACATATCTTCCGAAGGATCAGAAAATTTCAAGAATTTAAGGAAAGTCTTCAAAAAGATTTTTATCCAAAGAAAACACGAGCTTATGAAAGTGATAGACTAGACAACTTAGGACACACATACTTTAAGAAATAATAAGAATTAGTTTTAAGAAAAACCTACTCAAAGTTAATCATCCCAATAGTTGAAATTACATATTTAAATATCTATTCATGAAAAGCCTTTGTAAATAGATCAGCATATTATTCATCCGTGTGAACTTTGACTAGTTTAATTAACCCCTTTTCATAATTATCTATTATTAAATGATATCTAATATTGATGTCTTTGGTCCTTGAGTGTTGCACAGGATTCTCTATGATTTTGGTAGCACTGTTGACTGGGGTTGAGTAAGAGTGAGATTCTTACTGTGAATCGAATATGGTAATCAAGTCAGTGATTGAATGGCGGAAACGAACAATCAAAGAACATTCAATGCAAGAAAATTACTCATAAATGCTTTTGTATTGTATAAATAAATTACATAGAATAATTACAACAAAGATTCTCTATCTATCAGGTGTCACCTCGTGTACGAGGTATCTATTCAATTTATAGGCAGACAAGATGCCTTTTACAAAATGACTAAACTACCCCTAACCTATTACATCAGAACTAGTCTAAGTCTTCATCCGCATCTTTGCTTGTTCATCTGGACTAACAAATGCGGATGAGTTAACTTGATCAGCATTTCTTCACTTGATCATCCGCATTAGTATGTTGGTCATCCGCATTGGTTAATGCGGATGAACAAATACTTATGCGCTTGTTCGGCCATCTGCATTTCTCAAATGCGGATGAGCAAAGTCTTGTCTGCATTACTTTTAGTCTTCTGCATTAGTCAGTGCAAAAGAGTAAATACTTGTCCGCATTAGCATTATGCCTTCCGCATTGACAAATGCGGAAGACAACACTTGTTCTTTTCCTATGCAGAATTTCATCCGCATTTCTTCTTGGACTTAAGGAATTCCAGCAAACCAATCATCAAATCACCCATTGAGTTGGCATGTATGATCCTTTTAAGGGTCCAACAACTGTTGTTGTCTATGTGGATTGGAGTCTCCTTGAAGTTTAACCTAGAGTCCAGCATCTGATTCTAAATCCAAAGCACTTAAGCACAACAGCTTGTAGCAGTATTGTATTCAGCTTCAGCAATTCATGCAGAGACACAGGATTGTTTCTTGTATTGCCATGACACCACCCTTCCACCAAGAAACTGACATCCCCCAGATGTAGACTTTGCAGTCATGTTGCAGCCACCATAATCACTATCTGTATATGCATATAGATTGAAGTCGGGTTTTTTAGGATACGATAAACCAAGTGTTGAAGCACATTTGAGGTTTCTTAGAATCCTCTTGACAATGATGAGGTGAGACATCTTAGGGTTGGCTTGATATCTTGCACAAATACATGTAGCAAACATAATATCAGGCCAACTAGTTGTAAGATACATAACAGACCCAATCATAGCCATGTAAAGGTGTTCATCCACACACTCCCCCTCAAGATCAGGTCCAAGGGAGTGGTTTCTTGCTATGGGTGTCTTCGCAATCTTACAATGACTCATGTTGAACCTCTTGAGTATGTCCTGAACATACTTTGATTGACTAATGAAGATGCCATCTTCAACTTGCTTCACTTGTATTCCAAGAAAGTAATTGAGTTCCCCCATGGCACTCATTTCAAATATGTCCTTCATCTGCTTCTCAAAGTCTTTGCAGAGCATTAGATTAGTTGAACGAAAGATTATGTCATGTACATACACTTGAACTAGCAGTATGTCAGTTACCCGTCCTTTGGTGAAGAGAGTTCCATCTATACTACCTCTCCTGTATCCATGTTTACAAAGATACTCAGATAGTGTCTCATACCACTTCCTGGGTGCCTGATGCAACCCATAAAGAGCTTTGTCAAACTTGCAGACATAATCAGGATGATCAGGATCTACAAAACCATGTGGATGTTTGACATACACCTCTTCATCAATCACTGCATAAAGAAAAGCACACTTCACATCAAGTTGAAAGACCTTGAAGTTCTTGGATGCAACAAATGCCAGGAATATCCTAACAGCTTCTAGTCTTGCTACAGGAGCAAAGACATCAGTGTAATCAATCTCTTCTTCTTCTGTGTACCCTTGAACAACTTGTCTAGCTTTGTTCATGATGATAATGCCTCTATCATCCTTCTTATTCCTAAACACCCATTTGGTACCAATGGTAGTCTTCCCATGAGGAAGAGGACAAAGGTTCCAAACTTTCTGCTTTTTTAATTGAAGAAACTCCTCTTGCATAGCTTCAACCCAAATTCCATCCTTTAGAGCCTCATCAACTTTCTTTGGCTCTATCTAGGATAAGAAGCAAGAGTGAAGACAAACATTTGCTTCATGGTTTGTCCTCTTGTTCTTACCCCTATGACAACATTTCTAATGACGTTTATGGTAGGGTGAGACTTGTGGAGCCTTAGTTGAGGGATCACAGCAAGTTGTTAAGAGAGATCTAAATTAAAGAAATTTAGATCTGGCATAGATGTTTCACCCACTACATCAACACACTTATCAAGAGAAACTTGATCCAATGAGTGTGTGACATCATTGATGTTGTCATCTACGGAGTGGTTATCAGCATCAAGAATCTCTTGATCATAGTCACCACCTCCATTGGTTTCTTCTACATGTGAGGCATCTTTATCTGGTAGTGGAGCCTCTAAGCTGGAATTTGAAGGCATCCCAGATGTATTAGTTGAAGTTGTCATTGTTGTGCTGATAGAAACCTCATTTGTAGAAGTAGTTCCAACTGGAGCTGAAGATATATGAGTTGAAGATCTTCTTAGCTCAAATCTTGGATCAGGATCACCTGTATTTAAATTTTCTACAGATCCTGAAACAGTCTCACATGATTTGTTAAAATAGTTGGTAACTAAATCAAGATCAAATAGCCAATCAGGACCAGAACCAGCCACACAGGGTGTGTGTTCATTGAATGTCACATTAACTGACTCCTCAACAATTCTACTTCTGAGATTGTATACTCTGTAAGCCTTAGCTTCGGAAGAGTATCCAATGAAGTGTCCATCATCTGATTTCTCAGCAAACTTGGCAGTTTGATCTTTGGTATTCAAGATGGTGCAAGGACATCCAAATGACCTGAAAAAACCAATGAAGGTTTCCTCATGTGCCAAAGTGTTGGTTTCTTTGTGCCCAAGACACAAAGAACATTGATGTGGTTAATACGTCATGATCCAAGTCGGGTCATACCCAATAACAAGCTTAGAAAATACCAACATGTATTTAAATTGATGATATGATTATACAATTAAATCATTACACCAATTTAGATAATGGGTTTTCTAAATAAGTTGTATGTGAGAAAGAACAACTTATATGGATATTTTGTTCATGGATATTATTTAGAATGTTATTTAAGTTGGTTAAATAACAACAAATAATAATAGTGTGTTTAAGTTTTATAATTAAGAGGTTAACTATACAACTTATTATGTAACTAGTTATTAATTTAGTTGGTGTTTTAAAATGGGGGGGAAACCTCTTTTAAAGAATTTTTTCGGATACCCTCAAGGGTAAGAAAGTCCTTGTTGCCTTTGAAAATAACAATCACTTATGACTAGACACACACTCCCATCTTCTTCTTCTCTCTCATACATGGAAGAGTAGTTCTTCTTCTCTCATCTTAGAAGAAAGATAAGGCTGAAAAAGGGTGTTTCAGCAGCCTATTCCTTGCGATTTGGTGTGGGAATCCTAGCAACAAAGGTGTATTTTCTATAGAGCTTAGGGTATGCAAACTTGAGAGGACCTCCTTTGGTGCCTTAGTTGTTTCTTGGAACATATCCTTCTCAATCTCGAAATTTTGCTTGTGAAAAGGTAGTTTATGGCAGCCTCTTTATGGCTGTCCATAATGTTCTAGATTGTGTTGACATAGCTAGTCTTATTCACATATATAAGGTCCTTTGTTCTTAGGTATGTTTGTAACTTTAAAAATCTAGATGAAACCCGAATTATCGGTTTACAAACCATGTAATAAAATCTTGTTTCTGCTGCGTTTTTACAAAGTTTAAATGGTTAAACTATGTATCTTGTTCTTACAAAAACCCAACATTGGCATCTAGAGACGGTTATGTGGATAGCTAGCTTCTTTTGTTCTTGTAATATTTCGTTTTATGAGACTTTGAAACCCCTTTAGGGGCTGCTATTTTCATGTATTATGAAACCCAAAACTTTCAAAGTTATATCACACATGCTTGTGATTAAACTTTGAAAGATATGTATGTTGTATTGTTTATTTGTTTGGACAAGATAAAATCCAAAATTTCAGTTTGTGTTGGCTGAAATTTCGTGGGTTTTAAGTGGGGTTTCATTGTTGGTTTGGATGATATGATCATTGTTCTTTATGGTGCATAACCTAGCCCTTGACCTTGTGTTATTTGGATGTTTGAAATGGTTATTTCTATTCATTCAATTGGGTTGTATAATCTTTTATTTGTGCTTTGTTTAAAGTGTAATTTATTGTTATTTGGGATGTAATAAATAGATTAGGTAGTTTTCATTTTACTAAAAATATTGTATTAGGATATGATATCTTGTAATATGAAGATGTACGCATTAGAAGCACAAAGGGAAGACACAAGAAACATGGAGCATTTGGATGCGGTTTCAAGTGGGAGGTTCTTGGAAGCCTTTTATGTTATGTTTTGTCCCTTAGGAATGTCCTATGGTCCACACTTTTGATGGCAAACAAGTGTGGCCACTTTAGATGCTATGGTTATGCATTATCGTTTGGTTGATTAATGGTTGTTTTGGTTATGGTATTATGGTTGATTGCTTATATATGATGTTTGCTTAACAATCCTTTCAATGATCATAACAAACTAACTAAATGGGTATTTATCATTAAAAGGTAATAAATGGTTATTAAAATTGTTTAATGGTTTCAAAGATTAAAAGGGCTTTAATCAATGTACCATAGGGTATCTTGTATTTGAAAGCATGCAAATATGGATACATAGAGTTTTCTAAACTAGAATTATGAAATCTCTAAAATTTTTAAATAAGATCAACACCGTCCTTTTACACAACACTTGAATCACTCGAGAACTCTTATTGGGATAAAGGTCACCTAACCATTTTGAGGAAACTTGTGACTTGAGGTGAGAATGCCATATTCGTGGGATAAAGGTCACCTAACCGCTTATTTTGGCAAACACACACGTGTGTGTAAGTAGGGTGTCTTGATTTGCAAACCATGTCAAATGGATCACCTACGATATGGTTTCCAAATGGTGTTGATGGCATCTGCATGCCGACTTTACATATGATGTTTTAAGTCGATCCCATACCTCTAGAAGTTGCAAATGGTTACAATCATCAATCGTTGACCACCTTATTAATTTAAATCGTGGGATATAGGTCACCTAACCACTATTTAAATGTAATGTTGGGTTCTAGATTTTAATATGAAAATGACCTTAAAAGGTATTAATTATTAAAATAACAATATCAAAAATACTAAAATTGATCTTTGTTAAATTTTGTAGATGGCCACCAATAATTATGAAAATCATGATAATTCATCCACTAACTAGGTTTTAGTAAGAGTGTTATTCTTACTGAGAATCGAATATGATAATCAAGTCAACGATTGAGTGGCGGAAACAGACAATCGAAGAACAATCAAGCAAGAAAATTACTCATAAAGGTTGTTTGTATTGATATATGAATGTTGACAAATTACAGAGAATAATTACAACAAAAATCCTCTATCTATCAACCGTCACCTCAGTACGAGGTAAAATATTCTATTTATAGACAAGAAAATATGCCTTTACAAAATGACTAAACTACCCCTGACCTATTATATCAGAAACTAGTCTATGTCTTGATCCGCATCTCTGATTGTTCATCCACATTTACAAATGCGGATGAGATAATCTTGATTAGCATTTCCACTTGATCATCAGCAATAGTAAGTTGGTCATCCGCATTGGTTAATGCGGATGAACAAATACTTGTGCGTATTTGGTTGGTCATCCGCATTTGTCAATGCGGATGATCAAAGTCCTGTCCGCATCTTCTTTTATTCTTCCGCATTAGTCAATGCGGAAGAGTAACTTGTTCAGCATAAGTATTGTGTCTTCCGCATTAGTTAATGCGGAAGAGTAAACACTTGTCCGCATCATATTTTTGTCTTCTGCATTGACTAATGCGGAAGATAATACTTGTTATTTTTCTTGCATATCTTCATCCGCATTGCATCTTGGACTTGTGGGATTCCAGCTGAACAATCATCAATTCACCCATTGAGTTGGCATGTATGATCCTTTGAGGGTGCAACATCCACGTCCGCCCAATCTTTACGAGCGATTCTCCAAAAGGAACGTCTAAATCATAACAATTTTATCGATTGGTATCGAAACTTGAGAATCGTTCCCAAACAAGAGAATGATCATATGTTTTAGACGACCTTCTCCCCGATCAACTACTGAGGATGATGAGGAGGCCTATAACGATTGGATAAAGTCCACTGAGGACTCTGTCCAGTGTCTTGCCTCATGTTGGCAAGCATGACTCCGGATCTCTAGAAGGAGTATGAGCATCACGGAGCTTATGACACGATAACCCAACTGAAGGAAACATTCCAACAACAAGCAAGGGTTGAGCGCTTTGAAAAGGTTCGAGCGCTCCATGCATCTCGTATGGACGACAACCAATCAGTTTCATCTTATGTACTTAAGATGAAAAGTCACATTGACTGCCTCGAAAGGCTAAACTATCCTGTCTCAAAGGAATTGGCCACGGATTTGATCCTCAATGGCCTTACCAAAAGGTTTGAGACATTTGTGTTGAATTACAACATGAATGCTTGGGACAAAAGCATTGGTGAGCTTCACTCTATGCTCAAAACGGCTGAGGCGGCTATGGGTAAAAGGGTTTTACCCGTTCTCACCATTAATGAAGGTGGGAACAAGAAAAGGCCTCAACCCGACCCAAGGCAAGAGTTGCCAAGGGTAAGGGACCCGTAATGGGAAAGGGGAAAGGGGTGGCAAGGGTGCCACCCAAAGCACAGAATAAGAGGCAAAAGGTTGCTTCTAATTCCCCATGCTTCAAGTGTGGGGAGATTGGACATTGGGCAAGAAATTGTCCTGTCCATGTCCAAGAGTTGAAAGCAAAGTGGGATGCCGGGCAGACCTCAGGTACGATATACATGATCCATATAGATTTAAACTTAATATCCTTTACACATGGGTATTAGATACCGGATGTGGAACTCACATTTGCAATTTGTTGCAGGGGTTCAAACGAAGTAGCAACTTCAACAAAGGGGATGTTAGCCTCTACATGGGCAATGGGGCTAAAGTTCAAGTTGAAGCCCGTGGTGACTACATCTTGAAACTTCCAAATGGTTTGGAAGTAATTTTGGACAATGTTTTGTATGCTCCTAGTTTGACTACGAACATTATTTCCGTAGCCCTATTAAAACATTTTGGATATGTATTATCATTTATTGGAAATGAAATCCATGTTACTTTGAATGACATGTTTTACTTTAAAGCTATTCCCATCAATGGTATCTATGAGTTGGTTCGTGAAAACACATTGAATGATAGCTTATTGTACCAAACTAGTACCAAAAAACTCAAATCCGATTTTAGTGACAGTTACCTTTGGCATTACTATCTTGGTCATATAAACAAGAAAAGAATACAAACACTACAAAAGAATGGTCTTTTAAAAAAATGAATGTGATTCATTTGATGTATGTAAGTCTTGTTTACAAGGTAAAATGACCAAGCCACCTTTTAAAGGCAAAGCCGAAAGGGCAAAGGATTTATTAGGTATCATACATTCGGATGTATGTGGTCCTTTTAAACCATCACAAGGTACAATGAAAGATACTTCATTACCTTTACTAACGACTATAGTCGATATGGGTATGTGTACTTGTTAAGACACAAAGATGAAGCTGTTGAAATGTTCAAGATCTTTCAAAATGAAGTACAAAATCAACTCAATAAGTCAATTCAAATTCTCTGCATGGATAGAGGAGGTGAATGCCTGAATGATGCTTTTAGGGACCATCTTAGAAGTTGTGGGATTGTCTCACAACTATCTCCACCGAGAACACCACAACATAATGGTGTGTCCGAGCGGAGAAATCGAACTCTATTAGATATGGTTCGATCTATGATGGCTAGAAGCTCATTACCTCTATCATTTTGGGGTTTTGCTCTGCTCTCTGGGCCTGTATTTTGAATATGTCCCCAACCAAGAAAGTGGAAAGGACACCTTATGAAATATGGCATGGAATGGTTCCATCATTTTCATATTTGAGGGTGTGGGGGTGTGAGGCTTATGTGAAGACTCCCACCTCGAACAAGTTAGAAAGCCGTTCCACTAAGTGTATCTTTATTGGATATCCAAGAGATTCTATGGGATATTATATCTATGATCCAATACAACAAAAAGAATTTGTTGCCAAAAAGGGTGAGTTCTTGGAAACCAAGTTCCTTATGGAAGGAACTCGTAGTAGAACTATAGATCTTGAAGAGAATCAAGAACCGCAACCCGATACAAGTTTGGCCGTCACTAGCACTCAACATGAGGATGTTGAAAGTGATCAAATAGTTAATCAATACACAGAAAACGTTCGCAGATCTGGTAGAACTAGTAATCCACCTGAAAGATATGGATTTTTCACTGATGGATGCTATATGATAGATTATGATGAATCAATCACATACCATGATGCGTTGTCCAATTCGGATTGTGACAAATGGCTTGAAGCCATGAACGTTGAGATGCAATCCATGTATGACAATCAAGTATGGGACTTGGTTATACCACCTCTTAACTCCAAAGTAATTGGAAGTAAGTGGGTTTTCAAAAAGAAAACCGATATACATGGAAACTTGGATACTTATACAGCAAGACTTGTAGCAAAGGGTTTCACTCAAACTCAAGGGGTTGACTATGATGAAACTTTCTCACCTGTTGTGATGCTAAAATCTATTAGGATATTGTTTGCCATAGCTGCTTATTATGATTATGAGATTTGGCAAATGGATGTCAAACGGCTTTCCTAAATGGATATCTTGAGGAAGATGTCTATGTGGTTCAGCCTGAAGGTTTTGTCCATCCTAACACAGTATGCAAGTTAAAGAAATCAATCTATGGATTGAAACAAGCATCGAGAAGTTAGAATCACCGTTTTGATGAAAAAGTAATTAAATTTGGATTCATCAAGAACACTGATGAAGCTTGTGTGTATAAGAAAGCTAGTGGGAGCATCATCACTTTCCTAGTATTGTATGTTAATGACATACTAGTATTTGGAAATGACATTCCAACCTTGGAAGGTGTAAAAACCTGGCTTGGATGTCGTTTTTCCATCAAGGATCTTGGTGAGGCCGCCTATATTTGGGAATAAAGATCAATAGGATAGATCAAGGCAGTTGATTGGTTTGAATCAAAGTGCATACATTAATAAGATCTTGAAAAGGTTCAAGATGGAGAACTCTAAGAAAGGTACGGTACCTATTCAAAGGGGAACAATATTGAGCATGACTGAATGTCCAAGCAAAGGTGAGCAAGATAAAATGAAGGCAATCATACGCATCTGCTATTGGATCCATCATGTATGAAATGATATGCACTTGGACGGACATTTCATGCGCCTTAAGCATGACAAGCCGTTACCAACAAAATCTTGGAAGCAGTCATTGGATGGCTGTTAAGAACATACTTAAGTACCTAAGGAGGACTAAAGATATGTTTCTAATCTATGGATCTGGTGATGAGGAACTCGTTAAAAGGTTACCCGGATGCGAGTTTCCAAACTGATCGTGATTATTTGCGATCATAATCTGGATAGATCTTCATTCTGAATGGTGGAGCTGTCTCTTGGAAGAGATCAAAAGAAGATGTGGTGGCTTTATCAACTCAGAATCTGAATACGTCGCCACCTCATTGGCAGCTCAAGAAGCTGCATGGTTGAAGAAATTCATTGCCGATCTAGGGGTTGTCCCTTCCATTCAGGACCCCCTAGAGATCTTTAGTGATAACGAGGGTGCGATTGCTCAAATCAAGGAACCTCGTGCTCATCAAAAGAATAGGCACATTGAGCGAGATTCAACTACATAGAGATGATGTTGAGAAAGGAAAGATATGTATTTGCAAAGTTCACAATCAAAATATTGCGGATCCTCTTACGAAGCTCCTAGAAAAGGCAAAGCAAGAAGGTCATACCTGTGCCATGGGACTTCGATATTCTAGTGATTGGATTTGATCTGTGATTTCGTATTTGGATATTTGGAACTCCGTTACTACTTGAATAAATTTATTTGTTATAATATTTCAATAAATGTTCCAATTTAGCATGTTTAATCCATGGGTAAATTGTTTACTCTAAATGTCTGTAATCGTTCATACTTGTGGGAACAATATGAGGCAAGATTATTATGAATTTGGATTGGTGGATATTCATAAGGAATGAATATAGAGCAATTGGTTGCTGCCAAAGTTCATACATATTTGTGGGATACAAATATTGGACTGACCCGCATCTCAATTTTACTACATGGAATCTTCTAGATTGATCATAAGTAAATTTGAGTAAAAGGCGAATATCATTTGGTATCCTTAGATCTGAGATACATATTGGGTTTTGATATTCACCAAGTGTTATACCTTGAGCTAGTTCTTCACTGTCCTGAAGTAATCGACAGTACGTAAGGCTATGTTCAGGCGTGACACGAAATGTTTGTGAGAAACGTATGTATTCAAGATGGAATTATTCCTCTTATTCGTTGAGAGCAAGATGTCTAAGGCCTGATTAAGTTAAATCAACAAGGAATGATCATTCTATGTCCTTGGATTTAACATGACATCTGTAACAAAAGGATAAATGATTGATTCACCTAAATCATTTCAAGTTGGATACTTGAAGGGGATGATGTTATTGAATGGATCTAAGTCATGCGTATTAAGGGTAGTAAACCATTGTTAGGCGGTATTTACTGCTTGCATCAATCTTCTATGAATCTTGTGCAAGTGGGAGATTGTTGGTTTCTTGTGCCCAAGACACATAGAACATTGATGTGGTTAATACGTCATGATCTAAGTTGGTTATACCAACATGTATTTAAATTGATGATATGATCATACAATTAAATCATTACACAATTTTGATAATGGGTTTTCTAAATAAGTTGTATGTGAGAAAGAACAACTTATATGGATATTTTGTTCATGGATATTATTAGAATGTTATTTAAGTTGGTTAAATAACATCAAATAATAATAGTGTGTTTAAGTTTTATAATTAAGAGTTATTATACAACTATATGTAACTAGTTATTAATTTAGTGTGTTTTAAAATGGGTGGGAAACCCCTTTTAAAGAGTTTTTTCGGCCGCGCTCAAGGGTAACAATTCCTTTTGCGTATGAAAATAACAATCAGTTATGACTAGACACACACTCCCATCTTCTTCTTCTTCTCTCATACATGCAAGAGTAGTTCTTCTCTCTCATCTTAGAAGAAAGATAAGGCTGAAAAAGGGTGTTTCAGCAGCCTATTTCTTGCGATTTGGTGTGGGAATCCTAGCAACAAAGGTGTATTTGCTATAGAGCTTTGGGTATGCAAACTTGAGAGGACCTCCTTTGGTACCTTAGTCGTTTCTTGGGACATATCCTTCTCAATCTCAAAATTTTGCTGCTGAAAAGGTAGTTTATGGTAGCCTCTTTATGGCTGTCCATAATGTTCTAGTTTGTGTTTGCATAGCTAGTTTTATTCACATATATAAGGTCCTTTGTTCTTGGTTTGTTTTAACTTTAAAAATCTAGATGAAACCCGAATTTTCAGTTTACAAACCATGTAATAAAAGCTTGTTTCCGCTGCGTTTTTACAAATTTTAAATGGTTATACTATGTATCTTGTTCTTATAAACACCCAACACAAAGTTCATAAGGAGTCTTGCCATGAGTCTTACTACTAAAACTCTGTTCTGCACATAGCAGGCAGTGTTGACTGCTACTACCCAGAAGGTGATGGGTAGCTTAGAGTCAGACAATATGGTTCTTGCAGCTTCAATCAGTGTCCTGTATCTCCTTTCAGCAACACCATTTTGTTGAGGAGTCCTGGGAGCACTCTACTATCTTGTAATACCTGTTTCATCACAAAATGTATCAAGGATTTGGTTCTTGAATTAAGTTCCCTAATCACATCTTATGATTTTGACCATGTGGTGAGATTGATTCTCAATCTTGAAGATGAAACTCTTCAGAAACTCAAGAGTCTCATCCTTAGTTTAAGGAAAAAGACCCAATTGAATCTTGTAAAGTCATCTGTGATCACAAAACAGTAAGAGGTACTTCTTAGCCTCATTACACTGGTGGGGTCAAAGAGATCCATATGTAACAAGTGTAGGGAGTAGTGATGGAGTTTCCTTCTTTAGGCTTGTGAGATACCTTGTGCTGCTTCCCTTTCAGGCATGCAACACAATGGTCATCACATGTAAACTCTTTCTTTGGCATTCCAGTTACCAAATCATTCTTAATAAGTTTATTCATGTTTTTAAAGTTTACATGGTACATTCTTTTATTCCATAGGAATGACTCATCACTATTGGCTTTAGACAGAAAGCATGAAATTCTCTAGAGGGAGATGTTTCTTGCAAGTCCATCTTGTACATGTTCCCTTTCCTGGGGGCTCTAAGCAGGATATGCTCATTAGGAATAATCACCCGGGCTTGAGAACAATGCACTCATGCTCAGTAAAGAGCATGTTATGACTCTGATCACAAAATTGGGATACACTCAAAAGATTGTACCCAAGCTCCTTGACAAAGTTTACCTTTTTAATGTTGAGCTTACCATTTATGACCTCCCCTTCCAGAAATGTAACCACCTTCATCTCCTCCAAAATCAACTGGTCCTCCATCAATCCTTTCAATGTTTTGGAGTAGTGACCAATTGCCTGTCATGTGCCTGGAACAGCCACAGTCAATGATCCAGACATTTTTGTTTGTCTAGAGTTTTCCCTGCACAAAGAAAATGATTAGTTATATTTGGAAACCCAAGCCTTACTTGTCATGGGCTCACTAAGTGAAACAAAAGATAATGCAACACTAATAGATCTTATGGTTGTGCTAAGAGGATCTTGATCAGTTGTTGATGGAGAGTTTTCAATCACTTTTTCTTTCTTAGACTTCCACACAACCTTTGGAGTCTTGGACTTGACCTTAAATACTTCGGAAGCTTTTGAGACTTCAAAAGTTTTGATTACCGAACCTTCAGAAGATTCTGCAGACACTGCAGTAGGCTTCAGTGCTTCAGAAGTATTCCTTCCTTCCAAGACTAACTTTTCTTCCAAAGGCATTTTTCCACTTTCCTTCTTAAATTTGGAGCTTCCGAAGGAAACAGATTTTCCTTCCGAAGCTTGAATCTTCTTAGAACTCTTGGAAGTCCTTGGTTTGATAATGTGAAGAGTACCCTTAGGATTGTATGATAATCATTAGCAAGATGAGTAGTACTCTCACACATAACACACTCTGTTTTCTTCTTCCCAAGAGCCTTCTGCTGGGAATAAGACTGACTTTGGTCATATCCCTTCTCCACCCTCATCTTTGCAGATGCTGAAACAGTCCTTTTGGGCTGGGAACTGTTATTGGAGTTTGATGGTCTAGGCTGTGAAGCAATGTTACACAGCACATCAGTCTTCTTCTTGGTACTGAGATGATTTGAACAAGAACCTGAACTCTTAGCAGAAGAGTTTAAGTTGATGTCTTTAGTATTTACTACTTCAAAATGTGCAGAGATAAAATCTTGCTTTTGCTTGGAGTCAAAAGTAGCCTTGATCTCTTGAGCCTTCCTCGTTTTTCATTTGCTTTTTCTGATCAAGTTCTTTCTTATTGACTTGGTCATCATAGTATTCTTCTTCTCCTCAGAAGGATAGTGGCCCTTCTTAGAATTCTCTTCTTCACTCTTCTCAGAGGAATTCATCACTATCACTTCTTCATCTTCTTCACTCAAAGGATCTATGAGAGGAAGCTCATCTTCACAAGTTCCACACCTAGGTGATCTTATAGACAAGATTGTGTATGTAGGAGCTATCTCATTTGATCCTAGTCCCTGTTTGTTCTGATAGCACACCTTGTTGTGAAGGGATGAGGACATCATGTTCTTGAAGGTCTCTTCTTCATGAACACATTTGTCTACCATGGCTTTGCTGATCACAAGCTCAGCTTAGCACTCAGTGTGCTTGGTTATGAGATCCTTAATCTGAGTCCTAAAATCTGTGTGCTCATGTTCTAGAACTGAAATAGTTTTCTCTAAGTCCTTCTTCAGTTTGTAATCATTTTCAGAATTCCTAAATTTAGCTTTTAAAATGTTTAAGGACTCAAGATTAGATCTCATTTCCTAGTTAAAGGACCTGTATCTATATACTTGAGCAATGCATTCAGGGGTACAGAGATGTTCTAATACCTTGGCTTCATCATGATCTGCCATCAGTGCCTGGTTTGGAGAAGCATCTTCCACTTGAAAGCTCCAGTCAAAGCCTCATTCTTCAACAACAACACCAGCTTGCTGCTTGGCTTCTCATTCTGGGGAGCTTTGTCAGTGTAGTTGGGTCTGGACTGTGTATGGCCACCATTTCTTCTAGGTGCCTTACGCTCCCTAGCAAAATGGCCCATCAAGTTACAGTTGTAACACTTGACTTTGCCTTTGTCCTGGCCAAACTTTCCACTAGTTGCATTGCTTGGAAACTTCCTTCATGTCCTCGTGTAGAACTCTTGGCTCTGTGAGTGAGAAGAGCCATCTACTGAACTATCTCCATGTACTCCAGATCATCTAGATGGATACACTCCATGTCTTCAAGAGTGAAAAGAAAGCTACCATAACTTTCATGAGAAGACACAAAGGATTAAGAAGAGCTTGTCTCTGGAATGGGCTTCCTTGAGTATAGTTCTCCCTTGGTGTCTCTGGGAAGGTGATGAAAGGACCTTTTGGTGAGTTGTCAAGGTAGCATATGAGATGATGTTAGGGTTCTATGCTATCCCTTTTAACCACATGAAAGGATGAACCCATTTGATTTTTAGAGTTACCAGATAAACCTTGCATGTTCATCTTCATCTGGTAGCAAATGAGAATCCAATATAACTCTGTCAGAGTAAGAGTTTTGAGATTTTCAGTCCTCTTATCACCACACAGTAGTGTGTCCACTGCCTACGAAGTGAGGACATGAACTTCCTTACAATGTCCTTGTTCTCAAGAGGAACTCCTCCATCCACAAGGGTATCCACAATCTCAACATACCTTAAGTATTGCTCAGTTAGGGTTTCATCTGTTTTAAAGGTGAGGTTTAGAAACTGTTGCTTCAGGAGATCCTTCTTGTTCTCCTTGGCTTTAGAGGAACCCTCATACATCAGTTTTAGTGCATCCCATAGTTGTTTAGCTGTTTTGCATTTCTTGAAACCTCTATATATAGAGTTTGGAAGAGCAATCTGAAGGGCTGTCATGGCTTTTCTATAAATCTCTACTCTCTTCCTGTCTTCTTGAGAGTAGTTGCCACAGCCTTGGGGATCATACACGCACAAGTAGCAGAGGGGGTGCTAGGTATGTAAGGTCCATTCTCAACATACCCCCACATTCTTGAGTCTAGAGACTGATGAAACCTTCCATTCTCAGGCACCAGGCATCAAAGTCATCAAGAGTTCTCAGTAGGGACTTGTTCATGGTTCTAGTTTCCATATCAGTCTTGGAAATGGCTACCATTTGAAAAGATGAGTATTGGTGTGTGTGAGGGATCTTAAGATGGTGAGATCTTATATCAACAGCCTGGAAGCTTTGATACCAATGCAAGACGGTGAAGGGGGTCACTTACAACACAACAACCAAAGAGGAGAGCAACTTAACTTAATCAAACAGTAAACTGGATTAACCACAATAAGACACTAAGAACACAAGTAATGTAAGAGACTAAACACAAGAGCAAGATACACAAGTCTATGGTTTTCAAGAATGCAGTATATTGCTTTCTCTATGTTCTATTACGAGTGTTACAAAGCATAAAGGAAAGATACAAGAACATGAGATACTTATACTACATCCTACAGCTGACTATACAATGAAAGCCATCTAGAACAATTGACTTAGACACAAAAAAAATCAATTGTAGAGTCAAAAGGCAGATTGCCTTTTGACTAGTGACTATCAGATGCCATAGCTCACATCCTTATCTATTACAAAAAGAATAAAGTACATGACGTAGAAAGTTATAGACTCAAGACCTCAGTAAAGTTACCAAAAGCATGGACCTTTTCACCAACTCATGTAAGTTGGTGACTTTACAGAGTTGCAACGGAAAAGGTTCCAACTTTATGGAAAAGTACATTAGCTAAAGCATGTTACTAAAAGTCTTCAGAAGAAATCTGTCTTCAAGAGTTGAGGCTTGAGAAGACTTTATCTTTGAAGCTTCGGAAGACTTCATCTTTGGCTTTAGAAGATATTGGTCTTGGCTTCGGAAGATTTCACACGTAGAGTATTTTTGTTGCATGTCATAAACTTCTTAAGCATTCTTCTTTAGTACTTATGCAGCATGCATGCAGAAAGACTTTGGTTGCATCAGCCTCTACACATATTCTCTACAATGACCTTCAAGTAACTCAACTAAACTCCAAACCTTCTGCTTTCTGAATTGTTGAAGCTCTTCATGAATATATTCAATCCAGCTATTATCTTTTAGTGCAGCTGTAATGTTTGGAGGAACCACTTATGAAAGAAAACAAGTGAAGAGAAAGATGTTAGCAACACCCCTTGACTTCTTGTGGTTCTTTGATTAAATAACCAATGATGTTGTTTGTTGGATGAGTTTTATGAATTTTTATTGTTGGAATTGATTCAACTGAAATAGATGATTCAAAGTTAGTCATATCCATTGATAATGATGGATCCAATCCAGTTGATGAATTTAGGAAGTAAGCAAAGTGTTCCTCATGTTCACCATTGGGAATGGAGGGATCTTCTTGCGTTTAAACATCATGTGCATTTTCAATATCTTCACAAGAGTTTCTCCGGATGTAGGTTGAGCTTCCGTAGGAGTTACAACAACATCTACAAATGCTATATGAGGATTTTTTGTATCATCTCTGATGGTTGTTGTATTTGCTTGATAAGCTGGAGCATTAGCAGAAGCATTATTCATATCCCTTGATGCTGATGCACATCTGCGGATGCAGTTTCAGCACTGCTGATGAAGTGTTTCCATCTACGGATGTGGATCCATTTTGTTGCACTTGTGCAACATTATTTTTATTATTTTTTGTTCCTTGTTCCATTAGACTTATGCATTAACCTTGGGGTATCAACCGAGAATGATACTTCATTCATATTTGAAGAACCAAAAGGATAACATGTATCATGGAATCTTGGATTATTCAAATAACCAGAGTTAAATAAGTCTGTTAAAGCATCTATATCAAACAACGAAGATGATCCTTTTATAGATTTGTAAACAAGGATTCATCAAATGACACATTAGGAGTTTCTTCCACAATGTTATGTTGTGGAATTTAGATCCTATAAGATTTAGATGTTGAAGAATATCCAACAAAGAAACCATCATTGGCCTTTTCTGAACATTTCCTTGAGTTCTTTTGTGTTTAAAACAGATACATGAAACCCAAAAGCTCTAAGATATCCTATGTAAGGTTTTCTTTTAAAAAAACCCTCATAAGTTGTTTTATTATGTTCTTTTACAATCAATGTCCTATTTTGAACATTCATGTTGCATTCACTGCTTTAGCCCAAAATCTGTCTTGCAATGCTTTATTCCTACCAAGAGAATTTAGACAGTATTAACAAATTCAGTCCTGTTATCACTCCTAAATATTTTAACTTTTAAGTCAGTGGTTTCAATCTTTATGACAAAGTTCATTAATTTTCTGATGTTCACCCTTTTGTTTAATAATAAGACCCATTAGTAATCTAGTGAAATCATCCACTATCACTAAAATATTGCCTTTTTCCAATGTCATCACCTTGGTTGGACCAAATAATTCCATGTGAACCAATTGAGTGGTATGATGCTTGTGTTGATGATTTTGGATTTATGTCACACTTTTTGTGTGTTTCCTTTATAATATGAAGAGCAATGACATGAAAAGTAAAACTCCTTCTTTGGTAGTCTAATGAATAAGTCATTTTTCACCATTTGTTCATGTTCTTCAAGTTGGAATGAACAACCTTATATACCCAACTGAGATTCATCTTCTAATGACTTAGATAGTAAGCATGTTTCATGTCATGTGAGTGTCGTGTTGTTCATATCCAAAACATGTGTTTCCTGTTCTTGATGCTTTGAGAAGGATCCATTATTCTCGAACTAAAAACCCTTGCTTAAGTATGTCACTGTTAGATCTAGGAACTATAGGAACTAGATCATTTGATATAGGCTTAGAACTTTAATCAATATTTGTAATGAGCAATTGTATTCAATATTGTCGTATGCATTATATATAGGTTAACCCATATGTGTATATCACTGTGTATGATTGCTAATGCAAACATAATACTTGGTCAATTACTAAAAATGACTAAGTGAAAGAAACATCTACGGATGATCATTTTTGTTCTTCCGTAGATATGTTTCTACAAAATCAATCATCCGAAGATCTTCTACGGATCAACAACCAACTTTGAAGTCAAAAGTGAAGATTGCTACGGAAGAATAAGACTCCTCTCAAAGAACAGGCTCCTTCGGAGAAGAAACATCTATGGAATACCATATTCTACAGAGTCCAAACACTTTTATTTAATAATACAAGTGTTACAAGTCAACAAGTCAACAACCAACGTTGTGTGATCCCAAGAGACCTGGTGTTTCCTTAACAGAAACACACGTGCGTAGAATTATGGATCCTTGGTTTCACATCAAGTAGACGGTGATGATGAGAAGAAGATACATGATCAGAAACAACCAAACATCAAATCACACAAACACAAACCCTAGTAGTTGTCATATCAACATCAATACATTCAAACCAATTTTATTTCATTCATTGTTTATTCATCTCTATCATTAAAATGTTTTAATGAAATACATTTGAAGTTAATAGTTTGGTTTGATTATTAATTGTGTTCTTCTTATTGTATTCATCTTAATCATAAATCATTATTGTTAATTTTGAATTTACTAAAAACAATTAGACAAAGTTAATGTTCATTCCACAAACATTGACTTGACTCTAGATTACCTGATAATTCCTAATTGCGATCCTTGGATTCATAGGTGGTATCAGAGCCAAGGCTCATGATTAAAATCAATTGATCTATCAGTGTTGATTTGTTTAATTGTTTGATTCTTTCACTAGATTTGTTAGTGTTTGCTAATCAGATATATTGTTTCTAGCAATCGTATTGTGTGATTTAATGAAAACAGTGAATTGTCTCTTAGCAAGAACTGTTACATTGCTTGATTAACTTAGGTCAATATTCAAATCAATTTGAATAGTAGATCTAGTAATTGATTGACATTCATATATTGTTCATATTTAATTGAACAAATACATGACCAAATCCTTAATTTGATATTTATTATCATAGAAAGTTTTGGGGTTTGTTAGAAATGATACATAGTTTACACCATTTAACTTTGTGAAAACGCAGCGAAAAAAACTTTATAACATAGTTTATAAACTGAAAATTTCGGTTTCAATTGATATTATAAAGTTACCAACAAACCAAGAACAAAGGACCTTTTATATGTGAATAAGACTAGCTATGTAAACATAAAATATACATTATGGAAGAGGCTGCATAAACTACTACCTTTCAGCAGCAAAGAGTTGAAATGGATGAGGATTTGCTCCAAAAAAAATGACTAAGGCACCAAATAGAGGTCCTCTCAAGCTTGCATACCCCAAGTGTGATGCAAAACCTATTGATGCTAGGATTTTACACCAAACAACCACCAAGTGCTCCTGGAAACCCTTATTTTTCAGCCTAGATATCTTCAACAATGGAGAGAAAAATGGTCTTTTGCATGTATGAGAGAGAAAGGGAAGAATAGAGTGTGTGTGTGTGTGTAGTTATCTTGTGTGTCTTTCCAAGACAACAAACATAAATTATACCTCACAAAGGGGGGCGGCCGAATATGGTCCCAAATGGGGTTTCCCCCATTTTTTTAATCTTCCATTAATTGTACCTAATTAATTTTTAGTTATGTATTAACCTTTTAATTATATAACTCACACACACTCCATATTATTTTATGTTATTTAGTAACTTAAATAACGTTATAAACAATGTCTATGAACAAACTATCCATATAAATTGTTCAATCTCATATGTAACTTATTTAGAAAACCCATTTTCTAATTGGTGTGTATTTAATTGTATGATCATATCATCATTAAATATATTTGTGTTGCTAAGCTTGTTATGGGATGACCCCACTTGGATCATAATGTACTAACCATATCAATGTTCTATGTGTCTTGGGCATAAAGAATCCAACAATCCCCCACTTGCACAAGATTTATAGAAGATTCACGCAAGCATAAATACCACCTAACAATGGTTTACTAACCTTAATACGCATGACTAAAAGCCATTCAATAACATCATCCCCTTCAAGTATCCAACTTGAAATGATTTAGGTGAATCAATCATTTATCCTTTTGTTATAGATGTAATGTTAAATCCAAGGACACATAATGATCATTCCTTGTTGATTTAACTTAATCAGGCCTTAGACATCTTGCTCTCAATGAATAAGAGGAACAAATTCTATCTTGACTACATACGTTTCTCATAAACACCTCGTGTCACGCCTGAACATAGCCTTACGTACTGTCCATTATTTCAGGGCAGTGAAGAACTAGCTCAAGGTATAGCACTTGCTGAATATCAAACCCAATATGTATCTCAGGTCTGAGGATACCAAATGATATTTCCCTTTTCACAAATTTACTTTTGATGAATCTAGTAGATTCCATGTAGTAAAATTGAGATGCGGGTCACTCCAATATTTGTATCCCACAATATTTATGAACTTGGCAGCAACCAATTGCTCTATATTCATTCCTTATGAATATCCACCAATCCAAATTCATAATAATCTTACCCTCATACTTGTTCCCACAAGTATGAACGACTACGGACATTTAGAGTAAACAATTTACCTATGGATTAAACATGCTAAATTGGAACATTTATTGAAATATTATAACCAAATAATTTTATTCAAGTAGTAAGGGAGTTCCACAATATCCAAATACGAAATCGCACATCAATCCAATCACTAGAATATCGAAGTCCCATGGCACAGGTATGACCTTCATGCTTTGCCTTTTCTAGGAGCTTCGTAAGAGGATCCGCAATATTTGATCTGTGTGAACTTTGCGAATACATATCTTTCCTTTCTAGTCTTTTGATGAGCACCAGGTTCCTTGATTTGAGCAATCGCACCCTGGTATCACAAAAGATCTCTAGGGGGTCCTGAATGGAACGGACAACCCTAGATCAGTAATGAATTTCTTCAACCATGCAGCTTCTTGAGCTGCCAATGAGGCGGTGACGTATTCAGATTCTGTAGTTGATAAAGCCACAACATCCTGTTTAGAGCTCTTCCACGAGACAGCTCCTCCATTCAGAATGAAAATGTATCCCGGTTGTGATCGTGAATCATCATGATAGGTTGGAAACTCGCATCCGTGTAACCTTTTACAACCAGTTCTCATCACGAGGTCCATAGATTAGAAACATATCTTTAGTCCTCCTTAGTTACTTAAGTATGTTCTTAACAGCCATCCAATGACTACTTCAAGGAGTTTGCTGGTATCGGCTTTTCATGCTTAAGGCGCATGAAACATCATGCCGAGTGCATATCATTGCATACATGATGGATCCAATAGCAGATGCGTATGGGATTGCCTTCATTTTATCTTGCTCATCCTTTGAGTTTGGACATTGAGTCGTACTCAATATTGTTCCTCTTTGAATAGGTACCGTACCTTTCTTAGACTTCTCCATCTTGAACCTTTTCAAGATCTTATCAATGTATGCACTTTGATTTAAACCAATCAACCGCCTTGATCTATTCCTATAGATCTTTATTCCCAGAATATTGGCGGCCTCACCAAGATCCTTGATGGAAAAACAACTTCCAAGCCAGGTTTTTACACCATCCAAGGTTGGAATGTCATTTCCAAATAGTAGTATGTCATCAACATACAATACTAGGAAAGTGATGATGCTCCCACTAGCTTTCTTATATACACAAGCTTCATCAGCGTTATTGATGAATCCAAATTTAATTACTTCTTCATCAAAACGGTGATTCAACTTCTCGATGCTTGTTTCAATGCATAGATTGATTTCTTTAACTTGCATACTTTGTTAGGATGTTTTGGATCGACAAAACCTTCAGGCTGACCCATATAGACATCTTCCTCAAGATATCCATTTAGGAAAGCCGTTTTGACATCCATTTGCCAAATCTCATAATCATAATGAGTAGCTATGGCAAACAATATCCTAATAGATTTTAGCATTGCAATAGGTGAGAAGGTTTCATCATAGTCAACCCCTTGACATTGAGTGAAACCCTTTGCTACAAGTCTAGCTTTATAAGTATCCAAGTTTCCATGCATATCGGTTTTCTTCTTGAAAACCCACCTACTTCTAACTACTTTGGAGTTAAGAGGTGGTACAACCAAGTCCCATACTTGATTGTCATACATGGATTGCATCTCAACGTTCATGGCCTCAAGCCATTTGTCACAATCCGAATTGGACAATGCATCATGGTATGTGATTGGTTCATCGGAATCTATCACATAGCATCCTTTAGTGAAAAATCCATATCTTTCAGGTGGATTGATAGTTCTACTAGATCTGCGAACGATTCTGTGTATTGATCAACTATTTGATCACTTTCAACATCCTCATGTTGAGTGCAAGTGTCAACCAAACGTGTATCGGATTGCGGTTCTTGATCCTGTTCAAGATCCACAATTCTACTACCAGTTCCTTCCATAAGGAACTTGGTTTCCAAGAACTCACCTTTTGGCAACAAAATCTTTTTGTTGTATTGGATCATGGAAATAATATCCCATAGAATCTCTTAGTGGAACGGCTTTCTTGTTGGACCTTGTTGGGATCTGGTATTTGAATGAAACACCAATCGATTAACATGTTAAACCAAACGAAATAGTGTGGAATCCTATTTGATTGGCGATCCAATCAGTGAGAACGCCCATAGAAACAATAACGTATTGAATCTAACGTCAAGAATCAATTAAGAATTAATCTACAGCGTTCTATGAACTTGGAGTACAAATTTAGAGGCTTTTGGATGGCTAGGGTACGTCTGGAGTCGAAGCGAATGAATGATCCTGTTTTTCCACGAACTAGGTGGTATTTATAGGTTAAGGTTTCTTAATCGTGCGACTCGACCATTTGCATGGTTCAGTCGAGCGATTGAGTTATGCGGTTGATCCATTCGTACGACTGAGTGTTTAGTCGTGCGACTGAGTCAGTTGCATGAAGTTGTTCAGGCGTAGGACTATTTAGGCGCATGGACACTCAGTCACACGGCCATCGGATGCATGACCACTGTTGGGGCGCATGGTCCAGTCGGACGCATGGAAATTCACTTCACCAAGTTTGAATGTATTCAATATTATAACATTATGCATAACAATTCAAACAATCACAAACCTGTATAATGAGGTCAATGTGGTAACAAACACTTATTAATGAAATATTAAACATTAAAAACACCAACAACATTTGTATTTCATTAAGTACCCGTACAGTTACAATTACATAAGTGTAAGACAATACAAAGATATACATTAACATGAGAAAATAAGGACACATGTATCAACAAACTCCCCTTGGACCTAGATTCATCTATTGTCTTACCTCTTCATAACCTCTTCGTACTTCTTGTACTTCTCCTATCTTGTGACTCCTGCGTGTATCTCAAATGCAAAGCAGAGTCGTATCACATTTTAGAATTGGGGGGCTTGTACAATATCTTGCGTGTCATATAACAGTGGCCACTTGTATAATATGTACATCATCAGCAGACAAGTTTGTAAGCCACATTGGCTCAAATACCCTGATAGTGTCCATTTTGTCCTCTTTGTTCAAAACTATCACCGCCTCCCTGTTCTCCAATCATAGTACCACCATTTAAAGTGTGGAGTGAAGTCCTGTGGCATTTCCCTGAGAGGGATTCTTGACATTGTTCTTGGGGGACTCCACTTCAGCACTATCTTAGGCTTTCCAGTTATGGGATCAACTTCAAAACATCTGATATACCTCTGAGGTTGTTAAGGTTTGAAGTTGACCCACCTGGTGTGGTACTCTTGATGGGCAGCCTCAAACCAGCTTGACATCTTCCTGGGTCAGCATATAGTAACTTCAGTTTAGCCAGCTTGTTGAGCTCAAAACCAGGTAGAGACTTTAGATCATGCGGGAATCTGAAGTACTCGATACCCATCTCTCGCTTTATCACGTATACATTAAGATCATCAAAATAAGCCCACGCGATAATCTCCCTGACACCTTTTGATGTTTCTTTACTTTTTGTAGAGCTTGATGTAGACATTTGGTTTAGGTGCAGAGCGTTGTACTCAAAAGAGGCAGCCCATTCAGCTTTCTGATATCAACATGGCGTTTGAGGCTTGGGCTTGTTGTACAACCTTCCAGTCTCTTGCTCCATCTGATCCGGTATATCAAATACTCACAAACTAGGGAATCACCCAAATTGGGGACCACATTTCCCTCTTTATCAGCATACTCTGGATAGTGAGTGCGTGACATCCTCGATCTCTATCTCATCGATGTCCTTCAGGTCTCATCACTGTCTCCTTCAACATTTGGAGCGTCTTTACAATCTCATCAGGATTGAGCTGAACATTTCTGCAGTTGCTCATCAGTAAGATCATGAATTATTTCCCTTTTTCAGGGGTGTAACTCATGATCTTCTGACAATCCCTTGCAGATCAAGAATCATGGTTAGTTGAGTCTTGATCTGTTGAAGAGGAGCAATATCATGTTCATCCCTTTGAAACTTGGATCTGCTTGATTTAAACATTCAATATATCATCATTAGTAACAATCAAGACACTAACCATAATAATCGAAAACATAAACTATTTACATTACTTATAAACATGTATTTCATTAATTTCATACATAATCCGAATACAAAAGATTTTAAATAATAATAAAACAACTATAATTACTCTCCTTTGGATCATCGGCTCTTCTGATGAGGGTTGGATGAGGAGGCACTCGGATCTGAGTACGTTTGGTCCTCCTCTCGCTCGCTGAAGTGGCACCTGCAGCTGAAGAGTCATCATCATTATCATCATGACATCAGTATGACCATGACCATAATGATCACCATACTCATCCATCATCATCACTATCATCATGAGCATCATCATCTTCATCACTTCTCCTATCTTTAAGGGCTCTCCTTTGGACCCTTTAAGCTTTAACTGTAGAGATTTGTTTGCAGCTTCCAGTTCCTCAATCCTTTTGTGAGTGTTGCCTCCTAGAGCTGAGAATTCGATGCGCCTGCTCATCGATCAATTGAGCCTGATGAGAGAGCTGCCGAGATTGGACAGTGGTCAAGTCTACCAGCCTGTCTGATCTGATTTGTCTTTTCTTCATCAGCAACTAACAGTCGAGCACCATTACGATTAGGTGTGAGAGTTGTTCCTCTACCCATGGGAGCATAGGCGATCCTGATGGATATGGACATAAAGAAGATGGCGCTGCAGGATGGCTATGGTGGTGGTGACTTTGGTGAAGATTGGAGGTGGTATAGTTGATGGTGGTGTGGTGTAAGTGTGTATGATGTAGTGGTGGATGGAAGGGTGGTAGTAGTATGAGGGGGAATGGTGGTAGGGATGGCAGCAGATGGTGGTAGGTATGGTGGTGGCTGTGGTGGTGATGAAGGTGATTCTGTGCTTATTCTTTTCAAGCGATGGGGCTGAGCCATCCTCTTCTTCCTCGATCCAGTCGAGGAGGATGCTCCCCCTAGAACACGGCCTGACAGATCAGAAGTATATGTAGGATCAGCAGTAGTCTCTCC
Source organism: Flaveria trinervia (assembly GCA_025506515.1). NCBI lineage: Eukaryota > Viridiplantae > Streptophyta > Magnoliopsida > Asterales > Asteraceae > Flaveria > Flaveria trinervia. The sequence goes on along the minus strand of JACCIX010000681.1, from coordinate 29,685 downwards.
TGATCTTTCTGGGCGTTCACCAACCGCTCGGAGCCCTCGTTCTGTGGGAACGACTTTACTTTCCACAGTCCTAGTCAGAGGCTCCTCATCCGACTTCTCCTCCTCCTCACCAGGTATGAAACCCTGGGGTAATGCAGCAGTCTTAGCGATATCTCCAGTGGGGGCAGATGCTAGAGATACAATATCAACAGTGGGGGCCCGTTGGTTGAGTGGGCCTACATCTCCAGCATTCCCGCTATCATGACGTCAGAGTCATCATCTGGTAGCTGCAGCTGCTCTACCTCCGAGTCACTATAAATATGACTCATTTACGTCTAGTTCGCGCCACGTAATCCTCCCAGGCCAGATGCCCAAATAGTCTCCTCACAGGGGGCTTAACATGCTTTCCCTTGTAGGACTCATCCTCACCCAAAGTGGTGTCGTCCATCACCCCGAGTACAACTGCATCCTCCGTCTCCTTCGGCAAGGAAGAGGAGCTTCTGGTTGATAATCATCGGCATAAAAAACGAGGGTACATGCAGAAGCCTCCTTTCCTTTCCCTTTAATGTTCTCCACCAAGTAGGTGAAGATCATCCTTGAGAAGCTGACAGGGTGGTTGAGCACCAACGCAGCATATGCGTTCTGAATTTGATCAGAGGGCTCATCAAAGCTCTCTTCCATGATGCTATACACTTTAGCAAAACGTGTGCAAGGTACTTGAACTGGGGGCACAGGGTTCTTGTTCAGCACCCCTGCATTGATGTCCCCAGCGTATTTGGCACGCAGAAAACATCCTCGGACAGTAAGGGGATGTAGTCTAGTAGGGCAGCCAGCGTCGTCCCCAAACTGCAACACCATCCTGAGATCATCCTCAGTGATCTCATGGCCTCTCCAATTATAAAACTACGGATACAATGAGGCTCTAAGGATCTATCAACTACAAACACCTTCCTATAAGGCTTGCTGAATAGAACGGTACGGTGTACATGGAGTAGAGATGGCATGAAAGATCCTCGATCTCCTGAGAAATGTGATGATGCAAGAAAAGTCAGGAGCATGTCTGGATGACTGATCGAGATGAGCACAAATATTGTGCTTAGTGCTCATGGTCCACCGACTTGCCATCTGTTACACAATAAAAATAAACGTTAGTATCCGTTGATTAATAAATCTTGAATCATTTGGACTTGAAAATATTCTTTTGATCTGTCGTGCGAATGAGACTGTGTGGACTGAGATCTAGTCGTGCGAATGAGTAGTGCGGCTTAGATCTAGTCGTGCGTATTACCTCATCCGTACGACTTGTCATGCGACTGAGCTTACACGTATGTAAACTCATTCGTGTATATCAGTCGTGCGACTGAACTCACACGCCTGATTCAGTCGTGCGGATTAGCCGTTTGCACTACTCAGTCGTGCGACTGAAGTTCATCAACCTTCCAGTCACATGACAGACTGCTGTTCAATTCAATTTACGTTTTGACCAATTCTTATCATTTGACGTCGTGTTTGGTCATTTGACTCGCCATCATTATACTTAACCCCTCATAAAATGATTTAGTTGTTGGCTTATTTTAATCGGATAAACTTAGTCAAAATGTCTCGTTTTGTCTTGGTCCGAACGTATCGATTTCGGAGTCAAAGTGAATGAACGTGGTGGATTGAACCCATTATACCTGTAAGTCAGTACAAATCGTCAGTTCACAACCATATGAGATATAGTAAGATCGACTAAAAATTTGGCAAAGTAACTAGTCGTGCGAATTAGGGCTAATTTAGGAGTGATGAGTCTCTGCTACTGACTCCCCCTCTATTTATCTGAATATGAATTCAATCATAAAATGAACTCATGCTCTTTTCATTCGAGCGATGGACTTAAGTCGTGCGGGGATCAGTCGCTCACCTTCAGTCATCCGATTAGCGTTCAATCGTCCGATTAGAGTTCAATCGTGCGACTGTTCATTCTCCCAATCTCAATCGGCGGAATGGCTCATTCGATAAGTCTTCGGTTTAATGGTCCATGCTCATGTCCATTCGTCTGTTTAATGCGTGAGTAGGGTCCATTCGCCATGATCAGTCCATATTCATGGTCCAGTCGTGCGAATGGTTCATACTCTTAAATTTTCTGACTTTATGACCATTTGACTTTTAGATCCTGTTAAACTATTGAATTAGCATTATGAGCAATTGATCAAGACATGATCATTTTACTTAAAAAACTTTGATCACCTAGACGTGATCCTTTTAAAGACATTTTTTCACCTCTGATGTGACCAATTTTTACTTGAAAGTACATGTGGTCACCAAAGACGTGACCTTTTAGATGATAAGGTCCCTTATCAACTTCCATGACATTGTCTGACACTACACGACCTCAAATAGACTAACTTGGTACTTACATAAAAGACATATCACTAAAAATTACACTAAGATATGTTTTTGTGTTTTGTGAGGTTAATTCCTAAGATGTAACTCTAGGAATAATTTTTCTGACAGGGCAGTTTCAATCTTTAAAAACTACATGGACCAATTCAAGCTGGAATCATAGAGGATATTCAAATCATTGGGACAGTTAGCTAAAACCTTTGATGCACTTTCCTTGTTTTTCATCAAGAGTCATTAGCAAATTTAGGAAATCATACTAGTACTATTCGGTCCCCACACTGATTTGAACTTTCAAGAATTGTAGCCACAGTGATTGTGAGTATACTTATCCTTTTAAATCCATACACAGACTTCAACACGGTTTGGTGATTGTTTTAAGGTTTGTTTATTTCAACAAGCATTTGTGGATCCCACACTTATATGGTAATCAACAATCCTCAGGAGATTTTGAGCGGTCTTAGGGTAGAATTCAAGAAGAAACTATTTGTAGAACTATCAAAGAGAAGCAATCCTCAGGTTAGTGCCATCGCACAGTAGAGAGGCGGCAAACAACAGTGAGTTCTAAAATATCTAGGTTATGCTTATCCTCAGGGTCAGTTCCACCGCACAGCAGGAGGCAACATAATATCTTCTTGTCTTGAGCAATTTTTATTCTTTTTGCATAGATCTCACCAACAACATAGGTTATTAGTTGATTGTCTTTGGCATTTTTCATGTGCTTTTGCTCATGCTTGGTCTTACGCACACTTTGGTGGCGTTTATTCTGCTCATCAACCCCTTATTGGAATCTTGTTGATTGTGTTAACCAGAGATAAGGCGTTACCATAGCTAGTCAAACATTTAAGTTTAAATGAGAACACCAAAGGTCTAGTCTATTGTTGTTGAATCTACTGACATATCATTTGTGGTCTAGAAACCTCTAGGTCTACTTTCTTTGTGTACCTTAGTAGTAGCTAGCTTATCTGTCATATTTCCTTTATATTGCTCAGACTACACAGACTTATACTTGAACTTTGCATCTATTTCAATTTGAATTTTAAAGTCCAAATGGTTTGTACCTGTGTACTACATATTCCAAAACATTTAATCAGTATCACGAAATCATATCTTATTCATTTTCAGCTTGCCTCCCTTTTCCTTTTTTTATTATTTATTTATTTCCTAGACCTATTCTCCCCCTAAATTATAAAAACCACTATGGATTAGGTTTTAGTATTTTTATGAGCAAGGACAGAACCTAATTGTAATTAACGAATTAATATTAAACAAAAGCAAGAGAATAACTAAAAGAAATAAAAGTAAAAAATTAAAACAACCTAGACACGACGCATCAGACTACACATGGTCATCTTCAGAAATGACTCACTTTTCTTTTAACACCATTTACCTCTAACAGATATTATAAAACATGGTTTGTTAAAAGCCTTTGTATAGAGGTCGCGCGCGTTGAAAATCAGTGTTTATTTTATCACATCGATTAAATTCTTTTCAAGCAATCACGTATGAAGTGATATTTGATTCCGATGTGTTTCGTCTTAGGATGTTGGACCGGGTTTTAGTGACTGCAATCGCAGTAGAGTTCTCAACAAAGACAGGAGTGGAAGTGAAATGCAAACCGTAGTCCGCATTTGCTGTTAAATCCATATGATTTGGGAACAACAGCTTGCCACAACAATGTATTGGCTTCACAGGTTGACAATGCAACCGAGGTCTGCTTCTTACACTGCCAGGTTACTAATATTCTCCCAAAGAACTGAACCCTGCTCATATAGACTTGTATTTTATCTTGCAGCCGCCGTAATCCGAGTCACTATACGCTGTAAGTTCAAAGTCATCATCATGTGGATACCACAACCCAAGTGTGGGTGTGCCCTTCACATTACAAAATATCCTTTTGACCCCAATTAGATGGTTCACCTTTTGCTTTGCCTGATATCGTGAGCATAAACATGTAGCATACATGATATCATGTCTTGAGGCAATGAGATACATGAGAGATCCAATCATCCCTCGGTACATAGTGGCATCTAGCAGATCACCGTTCTCATCGGGTGCTACATCGTGGTTTGTAGCCAGTGAAGTGCCAGTTGTGGAAGCATTCTCCATGTCAAACCGACTGAGAATATCTCCTACATACTTTGTCTAATGTAGAAAGATTCCATTTGGTGTCTGATCCACCTGTAATCCGAGAAAGAACTTCATCTCTCCCACGGCACTCATCTCAAACTCCGCCTTCATTAAAACTTCAAATTCTTTGCATAATTCTTCGTTCTTAGAACCGAAGATTATGTCATCTACATAGATCTGTACTAGTAGTAAGTCTCCCTCTTTTTCTTTGATAAACAGTGTGCAGTCAATGACTCCCCTGTGAAATCCGTGTTTCACAAGTGAGTCGAGAGTTTCTCATACCAAGCCCGTGCTTGATGAAGCCCGTAGAGCCTTGTCGAGTTTGTAAACTCTATCCCGATGATATGGATCCTCAAATCCTCGGGTTGGACTGACATACACTGTTTCTCTGATCTGACCATGAAGGAATGCACTCTTAACATCTAGCTGATAAACTTTGAGTTCATATAAAATGCATAGGCAAGGAAGATGTGGATGGCTACCATCCTTGCCACTAGTGCAAATACTTCATTGTAGTCGATACCTTCAACTTGTCGAAAACCCTGAACAACAAGCCGAGCCTTGTTTCTGATGATCACACACTGATCATCTTTCTTGCATTTCAAGCCCCATTTGGTGCCAATGACTTTAGCACCTTTAGGTCTATCAACTAGTGTCCATACACCTAACTTCTTAAATTGAATAAGTTCTTCTTGCATGGCACTAACCCAATCCTCATTATTTAGTGCTTCACTAACATACTTTGGTTCAAACTGAGACACAAAGCAATGGTATGCACCATCGTGAAGGTATCATTTTTCCATCACGAAGGCATAATCAGGTGAGTATAGCTGATTTCTAGTCTGAACTCCTCATCTCACATCTCCTACAACATTATCCAATGGATGATAGTCTTTTAGACGTGATCCAGGAGTAGTTGGAACAACCACCTCAGAGTCAGATTATGAACATTTGGTTCTGGATCTGAGGAAGTCGGAGTCTGAGGTTTGATGGTTCTGAAGTATCACTAGCTGATGCTTGTGAACTTGTGGTAGTCGGAACGTGTACATCCTGGTTGATCTGATAGCACTTGTTGGGATCTGGTATTTGAATGAAACACGAATTGATTAACATGTTAAACCAAACCAATTAGTGCGGAATCCTATTGATTGGCGATCCAATTAGTGAGAACGCACGTAGACATAATAACGTATTGAATCTAACGTCAAGAATCGATTAAGAATCGATCTACAACATTCTATGAACTTGGAGTACGAATTTAGAGGCTTCTGGACGGCTAGGGTACGTCTGCAGTCGAAGTGAATTGAATGATCCCTTTTTTCCACAAATTAGGTGGTATTTATAGGTTAAGGTTTCTTAATCGTGCACAATTTGCATGGTTCAGTGGGGTGATAGAGTTATGCGGTTGATCCATTCGTACGACTGAGTCAGTCGCATGAAATTGTTCAGACGTATGGACTATTTATTCGCATGGACACTCAGTCGCACGACCATTCGGACGCATGACCACTGTTGGGGCACATGGTCCAATCGGACGCATGAGAACTTCACTTCACCAAGTTTGAATGTATTCAATATTATACCATTATGCATAACAATTCAAACAATCACAAACTTATATAATCAGGTCAATATGTGTTAAACAACTCATTAATGAAATATTAAACATTATAAACACAACCAAACATTTGCATTTCATTAAGTACCCATACAATTACAACTACATAAGTGTAAGACAATACAAAGATATTACATTAAGATCAGAAACTAGGGACACATGTATCAACAAACTCCCTTGAGTTGGTAGTATCATGACTTGTCGAATCTTGAGATGGTGTGTTTAGGACATCGTACATCATCTTGTTTGGCAACTCGTCTTCTAAAGAGGAAAGAGGTATGTTGAAGGTCTTGAAGAATCCATCATAGTCGAAGAAGTAGGCAGGCCCTTTTCCAGCAGGTGGTGTGATATATCTCTAAACATCAACATTACACCACACCTCTACTTGGCATGTTGAGTTGTTGTAAACCCTTTTGTTCGGTATGTATATCCTAGAAAGATGCCTTCATCAATCTTCTCACTCAAATTTCCCTCCTAAGTCTTCTTCAGCAGGGTGCACGGGGCGCCAAACGGCTCAAGATATTCCAAGTTAGGTTTCATCGCTGTAATATTCGTAGCATGTTTTTCCATGCCGTTTTCTACCAAAAAAACTCGATTAATGGTATAACATGCATTTGCCACTGCTTCATTCCAAAATTGGATAGGCAGTTTCGAGTCTGCCAGCATAGTCCGAGCCGTCTCTATCAAGCTGCGGTTCTTCTGTTCACCAACGCCGTTCATATGGGGGTATAAGCCGAGGTAAATTGATGTACAATTCCCTTTTCCTTGCAATAGGCCTCCATCCTCTGATTCTTAAACTCGGTTCCGTTGTCTGAGCGCACCTGTCGTACCTTCAGCTTGTTAGGGATTCCAGTGTAGTTACCAATTCCTTGAAGGATTCAAATGTTTCTGATTTGGATTTCAGAAACACTACCCAAAAGAACCTGAGTAGTCATCGGTAACTACATAGCAATACAAGTCGCGAGCAATGCTTCTTGTACTGACTGGACCAAATAGATCCATGTGAAGAAGCTCAAGAGGAAGTTCTATAGAATAACTTTCTTTTCTTATGAGATTTCTCGTCAGTTTGCCATTTTTGCATGCAACATAGAATCTGGGAGTTGAAAGTTTTTGACATTTACTCCTCTCACAGATCATTCTGGATCAGGTGATTCATTTTTCTAGGATTTATGTCCCATTCTCCTATGTAGCTTTGGACAAGAAGCATTGGACTTCACGATCCGTTGTGGAGGCCTTTGAGAGATCCAAAACATAAAGATCATTTTATCTTGAAGCTGACATTAGGATTTGGTCCTCCGGGATCATGTAGTCCTTCTTTAGAACGTACACCTCTGGTTGTCAAAAACTACCATGAATCTTTTATCACAGATTGAGAGACTGAAAGCAAGTTATTTTGTAATTGTTGGACGTAGTTTACCTTATCAAACTTAACTTTCTCATTTCCCACTTCTCCTTGGGTTGTGATGTACCCGCCTTTGTTTCCAGCAAATGAAACATGCCCTCCTTTAATTAGTCTGACATTTGATAAGAGAGCTATGTTCCCTGTCATGTGCGTGGATGCTCCGCTGTCTACAATCCACATGTTAGTCTTAGCACTATAGCGAACACCCTGCACATTCAATGAAAACATTAGTTCATGTTAAGAACCCAAGCCTTAACTGGCTGGGTTTGCCTGAGCCATCACATATCATAAACTCAACCCACTGACCCTTTGAGGTTAAGGGTTGATTAGAATTCTGTTTGTTCTCATTTTCAGCACTGAGGAGGTTTTTTCTTTCCATAATCCAGATTTGTGTATGGCCTGTTGTGATAAACAGACGACTAGCTAATGGGTTGAACTTTGGGTTCATTATCCCTTTTTGGAGGCGTCACTGAGTTCCTCTTAAAGGATCTAGATGTAGATGCAGAAAGTTCAACATTTCTCCTTGGTGTCTGGTCATAAGGACAGTGAGACGCTATGTGACCATACTTTCCACAATTATAGCAGGATCTGCTTTCAATTTAGGATTTATATTTTTTGGTGGAGATGTAGATGTCACACAGTTGACTTATTATGTTTGGACTGAGACACTTCTTTGTTAGATGTATGAGTTGGTTTTACAAACTTAATTGCTTTACCTGGTTTTATGTCTTTGATCTCTGTTTACCTAGACTATCACATGATGCACATGATTGATTAGATTTTGTAGTCTTTTTAGGTCTTTGTTTGACTTTGTTTGACCCTGACTTTAAACTAACTTTTTCAAATTCTTTTTTCAGGTTAACACACGGCATCTTTCCTATTGCCTTTGAAGTGGCCTCCTTCTGTTTAGTGTCAGATCCAGTTGATTTACTTACGGAATCTAGATCATTAACCAGAGGAGTGGACACCACGTGATCCTTGATGGGGTTATCATTAATTGGTTTGCTTTTAGTGTTCATCAAGGTCTCAGTGGTGGTGGAACCACTTTGTATCCCAGCTCCTCTTCTCTCAGTTTGAGAATGAAGTCATTTATATCTAACTTCGAGAGCATTTCATTCTGTCTGAGATTAGAGACAAACGTAGCCCATTTTTCTGGTAATCCATGAGCAAAGTTGGATACCTTATCCTCCATTGATGTAACCACTCCATGAGTGTGCATATCACTCATCTGGTGGTAGAATCTATCGATCACATCATCAAGGCTTTCTTTTCCCGTAGAGGAGAAGTTGTCAAACTCCTTCTTCAATGCTTTTGCCTTGATGGCCTTCAGAGAGGCATTTCCGTCATACCTCTTTTCCAACGCATCCCAAAGTTTCTTTGCTTGAGTATACTCCAAGTACCGATGGAAAATATCATTTGGAATAGACTGAGTAAACAAAGCATAGACTTTCTTTTCAGCATTGTGTTTTACCTTTTGAGCATACGACATGCCACTTAGAGTAAGTTTGACTCCGTCAGCTCCTACTGGCATGCTATAACCCGACCGATGGCCTCCCACAAATTTGTATCTACTCCATTTAGTAGATTTCGTAATGTTGCTTCAGTTGTGGGTAGTCGTCTAACGTAATATGTTTTGGGGGTTTATTGTGAATCCCCAATTCGTTCTCCAACAACAGTAGATTCTGAATAAGTCTATCTCTACTTGCTGTGTATGCTGAAAACTAGTCCTCCAATAGGTTTAACTTAACTGTTTAATAAACTGCTAATGTATGCGAATGGAGGTATGCGATTGGACTTATTCGTGCGAATGAACAATGCGGATGGTTCAGTTGTGTGACTGAACAAATACGGATGAGTCGGTCGCCCGAATGAACAAATACGACTGAGAAATCCGAATGAACTTCTCAGTCGTACAATTGAGGGTACGAATGAGTCCAATCGTGCGGTTGGAGAGTACGACTGAACTCAGTCGTGCGATTCGTCTAATCGTGCGACTAAACTTGCTGAAGTTTGATAATCGTAAATTTAACTTGATTTGTCCGTAAGAACTCGAATTTTATCAAACCTAATAGCCGTACGCCGGAAAACTCAACTTTTCGATTAGGAAATGTCTAAGACTCCGTTAGACAAAAAAGATTGCGTTTTTGATGCAAAAATACAATTTTTGTGTCAAAACTATTGAATCAACTTGTAATCAAGAGACGGCTCTGATACCACTTGTTAGGATCTGGTATTTGAATGAAACACCAACTGATTAACATGTTAAACCAAACCAAATAGTGCGGAATCCTATTTGATTGGTGATCCAATCAGTGAGAACGCAAGTAGAAATAATAATGTATTGAATCTAATGTCAAGAATCGATTAAGAATCGATCTACAGTGTTCTATGAACTTGGAGTACGAATTTAGAGGCTTTTGGACGGCTAGGGTACGTCTGGAGTAGACGTGAACTGAATGATCCCATTTTTCCACAAATTAGGTGGTATTTATAGGTTAAGGTTTCTTAATCGTGCGACTGGACCATTTGCATGGTTTAGTCGGGCGATTGAGTTATGAGGTTGATCCATTCGTACGACTGAGTGTTCAGTCGTGTGACTGAGTCAATCGCATGAAGTTGTTCAGGCGTATGGAATATTTTGGCGCATAGACACTTAGTCGCACGGACACTCAGTCGCACGGACACTCAGTCGCACGGACACTCAGTCGCACGGACACTCAGTCGCACGGACACTCAGTCGCACGGACACTCAGTCGCACGGACACTCAGTCGCACGGACACTCAGTCGCACGGACACTCAGTCGCACGGACACTCAGTCGCACGGACACTCAGTCGCACGGACACTCAGTCGCACGGACACTCAGTCGCACGGACACTCAGTCGCACGGACACTCAGTCGCACGGAGACTCAGATGCACGACCACTATTGGGACGCATGGTCCAGTCGGACGCATGAGAATTCACTTCACCAAGTTTGAATGTATTCAATGTTATAACATTATGCATAACAATTCAAACAATCACAAACCTATATAATCAGTCAATATGTGTTAAACAACTTATTAATGAAATATTAAACATTATAAAACACAACCAAACATTTGTATTTCATTAAGTACCGTACAATTACAATTACATAAGTGTAAGACAATACAAAGATATTACATTAAGATCAGAAACTAGGCACACATGTATCAACAGACCTTATATGCCGAAGACACATACAAGATTGATGTGGTTAGTAAGTTATGATCCAAGTCGGGTCATACCCAATAACAAGCTATACAAACACCAATTAGTATTTATTTTGTTGATAAGATCAAACAAATAAGTACCGACACCAATTTAGAAAATGGAATTTTCTAAAATGTTGCGTTTGTCAAAGAACAACTTTATGTGGATAATTTGTTCATTAGAAATTGTTGGTTTCATTATTAAGTTGGTTAAATAATAACAAATAAAAGTGTGTATTTTATAAAATTAAAAGAGGTTTTAATTTTATAAAATGAAGGGTAAGAGTGTAACTTTTTTTATAAAACTAAATGGGAGGGAAACCCATTTTGGATGGGGATTTTCGGCCGCCCATATGGGGCCTTGGGACTCCCTTTTTGGTCTTGTTTTTTGCAAGTAATTCCCACTAGAACACTCTTCCATCATTCATCTTTCTCTCACACACACTGCTCTCTAAGCAACTCAAACAAGAACTCTGTCAAAAGTGGCTGAAATTCGGATTTTGCAAAGGGAAGGGCTGAAATTTTGGGATCATTGAGAAGCTACAAAGTGAGTTCTTTGGTGTTAAGCATCCTAACTTGCAAGGTGTTTGTAAGAACTTGTGGGTATCACAACTTAAGGTTCTCTCTTTTGAGGGCTGGACATTCAACAACATCTTCATATTCATCTCATACATCTACAACATTTGCACAAGAAAGTTGTTTTCTATTAACACCCTATGGTCGTTTTGTGTTGTTTGGTAGCATGTTATTTCACATATATTTGATCCTTGATCTTAGGTTTTGTTTGTAGTTTAATATGGCAAAATTTTTCACATTGTTAACCATATGTTAAACTCCTTTTTCCGCTGCGTTTTTCTAGTTTAAATGGTTAAACTAGCTTGATTGACATGTAGTAAAACCCAACAATTGCATCTTGAGCCGGTTATGTGGAATATATGCTTCAAAAGGTCTTGAAAAATTAGTTTTCATGGACTTTTTCAACCCATTAGGGGCGCTTTGCTGTGGATTTATGAATCCCTTACATTTCAAGGTTTAATCTTGCAGGCTTTGGTTTAACCTTGAAATATTTACATCAAATGGTTGATTGTGTTGTTTGGACCAACCTTAAAGTTTTTGTTTATGTTGGCTAAAACTTTGGGGCTGAAATAAGGGATTATTGTTGTTCTTGGATGTTGTATTGTTTTATAGATTAGGTGCATTTCTTGGGTTGTCATTTATTATTCATTTGGTTATCTAATAAATAGATTAGGTGTATTTCTTTTATTAGAAAAATTGTATTAGGATATGATTTTGTAAAAGAAGATGCACAAGATGAAGACTCAAACAAGGACACAAAAGACATGGACACTTGAAGCATTTGGATGTGGATTCAAGTGGGTGTTCATGGACACATTTTGATGTGTCATCTTCACCCTTAGGAAAGACCTTATAACAACACTTGTGATGGCAAACAAATGTGGTCAACTAGTAGCTATGGTTATGCACCCATGTTTGTATGTTATGCTTGTTTGGATGTGTTGTTTGATTGTTTGGTTGATATTGGATATGCATTACAAACTCATTAACAAACTTAACAAGCTGAAAATTTAATGGTTCTTTATCATTAAGTGGTTAATAAAAGGTTATTAAAAGGATTAATTTTTTAATAAAAGAGGTTTTATTAAAAGTGAACCGTAGGGTACCTTGTATTTGAAAGCATGCAAATATAAGATACATAGAGATTTCTAAACTAAAACTATGAAAACTTTAAATTTTCTTTTAAACGAGTTTAACACCATCCTTTTGCACAACACTTGAGTTATTTGGAAACTCTTAATGGGATAAAGGTCACCTAACCATTTTGAGGGAACTTGTGATTTGAGGTGGGGATACCATATTTGTGGGATAAAGGTCACCTCACAACTTATGTTGGAAAACTCACATGTGTGTGTAAGTAGGGTAACTTGATTTGCAAACCATGTTAAATGGATCACCTACAACATGGTTTACAACGGCGTTGATGGATTAACATGCCCACTATACATATGATGTTTTAAAGTCGATCCCATACCCTAGAAGTTGCAAAGGGTTGCAATTGTCAAAACGTTGACTACCTTGTTAATTTAAATAATGGGATAAAGGTCGCCTAAACACTATTTAAATGTAACGTTAGATTCTAGACTTTAAAATTGTGTAAGACACTTAAAAGGGTTTTAATTATAAAAAAATAATATATAGAAATTACAAAAATTGAACTTTGTTATATTTTGTAGATGGCCACCAACAATAATGATAAGAATGAATCCCGATCGCTCACTCACTATCACTAAGAACCATTCTCCAGAAGGAGCGTCTAAACCATAATAACTTTATTGATTGGTTTCGAAACTTGAGAATTGTTCTCAAGCAAGAGAAACGATCATACATATTAGAAAATCCAATTCCCGATCAACCTAGTGAGGATGATAAGGAGGCCTATAATAATTGGGTGAAATACACTAAGGACTCGGTCCAAGTGTCTTGCCTTATGTTGGCAAGTATGACTCCAGATCTCCAAAAGGAGTATGAACATCATGGAGCGTACGACATGATAACCCAGTTGAAGGAAACGTTCTATCAACAAGCACGGGTTGAGCGCTTCGAAACGGTTCGAGCACTCCATGCGTGTCGTATGGACGACACCCAATCTGTTTCATCTTATGTACTTAAGATGAAAAGCCACATTGACTGCCTCGAAAGGCTGAATTGTCCCGTCTCGAAAGAGTTGGCTACGTGATCCTAACTCTTTGTCAAAAAGGTTGACAATTTTGTCATGAATTATAACATGAACGGGTGGGGGAAGAACATAAGTGAACTTCACTCTATGCTCAAAGCTGCTGAGGCGGCCATGGGTAAAAGGTTTCAACCGTTCTCACCATCAATGAAGGTGGGAACAAGAAGAGGCCTCACCCCGCACCCAAGGCAAATGTTGCCAAGGGTAAAGGGGACATTAAGGGAAAGGGAAAAGGAATGGTAAGAGCTCCACCACCAAAACCAGTGGAGAAGAAGCAAAAGGTCGCTTTGAATGACCATGCTTTAAGTGTGGGGAGATTGGACATTGGGCAAGAAATTGCCCAGTCCATCTCAAAGAGTTGCAAACTAAGATGGATGCCGGGCAAACCTCAAGTACAATTTTCATAATTCATATTGATCTTAATTTAATATCCTCTTACACATGGGGATGGATACCGGATGTGGAAGTCACATTTGCAACTCATTGCAGGGGTTCAAAAGAAGTAGGGACTTCAAGAAGGGGATGTAAGCCTCTACATGGGGAATGGGACAAAGGTTCAAGTTGAAGGCCGAGGGGACTACATCTTGAAGCTTCCAAATGGTTTGGAAGTAATTTTGAACAATATTTTGTATGCTCCTAGTTTGACTATAAACATTATTTCTGTTGCCCAGTTAAGACAATATGGTTATGTTTTGTCTTTTATTGAGAATGAAATTCATGTTTCTTTAAATGGCACATTTTATTTTAAAGCTATTCCTGTTAATGGTATTTATGAATTGGTTCATGAAAACACATTATATGATAGCTCATTGTAGCAAACCACCACTAAGAAACTCAAATTAGATTTGAGTGATACCTATATTTGGCATTGCCGTCTTGGTCAGATAAACAAGAAGCACATACAAATACTTCAAAAGAACGGTCTTTTAAAAGCAAATGAATATAATTCATTCGATCTATGTGAATCTTGTTTAAAGGTAAAATGACTAAGGCATGTTTTAGTGGCAAGTCCGAAAGGGAAAAAGCATCATACATTCGGATGTATGTAGGGCTTTCAAGCCAATAACTACGTAACATGAAAGATACTTCATTACCTTTACCGATGACTATAGTCGATACGGGTATGTGTACTTGTTAACACACAAAGATGAAGCTTTTGAAATGTTCAAAATCTTCCAAAATGAAGTAGAAAATCAACTCAACAAGAAAATAAAAATTCTCCGCACCGATAGAGGAGGTGAATACCTAAGTGATGCCTTTAGAGACCATCTTAAAAGTTGTGGACTATCTCCACCTAGAACACCACAACATAATGGTGTGTCCGAGAGGAGAAATCAAACTCTATTAGATATGGTTCGATCAATGATGGCTAGAAGCTCACTGCCTCTATCATTTTGGGGTTTCGCTTTGCTCTCTACGGCCTGTATTTTGAATATGGCCCCAACCAAGAAAGTGGAAATGACACCTTTTGAAATACGGCATGGAAGAGTTCCATCACTGTCATATTTAAAGGTATGGGGTTGTGAGGCTTATGTTAAGATTCCCACCTCAAACAAGCTAGAAAGCCGTACCACTAAGTGTATCTTCATTGGATATCCAGAGATTCAATGGGATATTATTTCTATGATCCATTAGAACAAAAGGAGTTTGTTGCCAACAAGGCTGAGTTCTTAGAAGCTAAGTTCCTTATGGAAGGAGCTAGTAGTAGAACTGTGGATCTTGAGGAGGATCAAGAACCACAAACCGTTACATGTTTGGTTGACACTAGCACTCATTATGAGGATGTTGAGAATGATCAAGTAGTTGATCAATATACACAAAACGTTCACAGATCTGGTAGACTTAGTAATCCACCTGAAAGATATGGATTTTTTGTAGATGGATGCTATATGGTAGATTCCGATGAACCAACCACCTATCATGATACAATGTACAATTTGGATTGTGACAAATGGCTTGAAGCCTTGAATGTTGAGATGCAATCCATGTATGACAACCAAATATGGGACTTGGTTGAACCACCTCTAAACTCCAAGATAATTGGATGTAAGTGGGTTTTCATGAAGAAAACCGATATGCATGGAAACTTGGATACTTATAAAGCTAGACTCATAGCATAAGGTTTAACTCAAACTCAAGGGGTTGATTATGATGAGACTTTCTCACCAGTTGCAATGCTAAAGTCTATTAGGATATTATTTGCCATAGCTGCTCATTATGATTATGGGATTTGGCAAATGGATGTCAAAACCACTTTTCTAAATGGATATCTTGAGGAAGATATCTATATGGTTCAGCCTGAAGGTTTTGTCAACTCAAAACATCCTAACAAAGTATGCAAGTTAAAGAAATCAATCTATGGATTGAAGCAAGCATCAAGGAGTTCGAATCACTGTTTTGAAAAAGAAATAACCAAATTTGGGTTCATCAAAAACACTGATGAAGCATGTGTAATAAAGAGGCTAGTGGGAGCATCAACATTTTCTTAGTATTGTATGTCGATGACATTCTACTATTTGGAAATGACATTCCAACCATGGAAGGTGTAAAAGCCTGGTTTGGAAGTTGTTTCTCCATTAAGGATCTTGGTGATGCCGCCTATATTTTAGAATAAAGATCTATAGGGATAGATCAAGGCGGTTGATAGGTTTGAATCAAAGTGCGTACATTGATAAGATCTTGAAAAGGTTCAAGATGGAAAACTCTAAGAAAGGTACTGTACCTATTCAAAGAGGAATGAAATTGAGTAAGACTCAATGTTCAAGCTCAAAGGATGAGCAAGAGAAAATGAAGGGAATCCCATATGCGTCTGCTATAGGATCCATCATGTATGCAATGATATGCACTAGACCGGACGTGTCATGCGCTTAAGCATGACAAGCTGATACCAACAAAATCCTGGAAGCAGTCACTAGATGGTTGTTAAGAACATACTTAAGTACCTAAGGAGGACAAAGATATGTTCCTAATCTATGGATCTGGTGAGGAGGAACTCGTAGTAAAGGGTTACACGGATGCGAGTTTCCAAACTGATCGTGATGATTCACGATCACAATCGGGGTACATTTTCATTTGAATGGAGGAGCTATCTCTTGAAGAGCTCTAAACAAGATGTGGTGGCATCATCAACTACAGAGTCAGAATACATTACCGCTTCCATAGCAGCTTAGGAAGCTGCATGGTTAAAGAAGTTCATTGCCGATCTTGGGGTGGTCCCTTCCATTCAGGACCCCTTAGAAATTGTTTGTGATAACGAGGGTGTGATTGCTCAAATCAAGGACCCGTGCACATCAGAAGACTAGGCACATTGAACGAAGATTCAACTACATAAGGGATGAAGTTGAAAAGGGAAAGATATGTATTCGCAAAGTTCACACAGATCAAAACATTGCCGATCCACTCACGAAACTTCTTGAAAAGGCGAAGCATGAAAGTCATGCTTGTGCTATGGGGCTTCAATATTCTAGTGACTGGATTGATCTTTAATTTCTGTAATGAGATATTGTAACCCTTTATTACTTGAATGAATTATTCAGTTATGATGATTTAACTAATATTCTATTTTGCATGTTTAAAATCCATGAGTAAATTATTTACTCAGAATGTCCGTAGTTGTTCATGCTTGTGGGAACACGTATGAAGGTAATGCTATTATGAACTTGGATTGGTAGATATTCGTATGGATGAATATAGAGCAAAAGGTTGCTACCAAGGTTCATAGGTATTTGTAGGATGCAAATATTGGACTGACCTGCATCTCAAATACTACTACATGGAATCTTCTCGATTGAACATAAGTAATTTTGAGTAAAGGCGAACATCATTTGGTATTCCTCTGACCTGAGATACATATGAGTCTTCATATTTAACGAATATTATACTTTGACTTAGCTCTTCGCTGTTCTGAAAGATGGCAGTACATAAGTCTGAGTTCACATATGATAAAGGTAATTGTGAGAGACGTATGTTGTCAAGATGGGATTTGTCCCTCTTATTCGTTAAGAGTAAGATGTATAAGGCCTGATAAAGTTAAATCAATGGAGGATGATCACTTTGTGTCACTAGGATTTAACATGACATCTGTGACAAAAGGAAAAATGATTGATTCACCTAAATCATTTCAAGTATGGTACTTGAAAGAGATGATGTTATTGAATGGCACTTAGTCAAACGTATTAAGGGTAGTAAACCATTGTTAGGCGGTATTTACTGCTTGCATCAATCTTCTATGAATCTTGTGCAAGTGGGAGATTGTTGGACCTTATATGCCCAAGACACATACAAGATTGATGTGGTTAGTACGTTATGATCCAAGTTGGGTCATACCCAATAACAAGCTATACAAACACCAATTAGTATTTATTTGTTGATAAGATCAAACAAATAAATACCGACACCAATTTAGAAAATGGGTTTTTCTAAAATGTTGCTTTTCTAAAAGAACAACATTATGTGGATAATTTGTTCATTAGAAATTGTTTGTTTCGTTATTTAAGTTGGTTAAATAATAACAAATAAAAGTGTGTTATTGTTATAAAATTAAAAGAGATTTTAATTTTATAAAATGAAGGGTAAGAGTGTAACTTTTTTTTATAAAACTAAATGGGAGGGAAACCCATTTTGGATGGGGATTTTCGGCCACCCATATGGGGCCTTGGGACTCCCTTTTTGGTCTTGTTTTTTGCAAGTCATTCCCACTAGAACACTCTTCCATCATTCACCTTTCTCTCACACACACTTCTCTCTAAGCAACTCAAACAAGAACTCTCTCAAAAGTGTGGCTGAAATTCGGATTTTGCAAAGGGAAGAGCTGAAATTTTCGGATCATAGAGAAGCTACAAAGTGAGTTCTTTGGTGTTAAGTATCCTAACTTGCAAGGTGTTTGTGGGTATCACAACTTGAGGTTCTCTCTTTTGAGGGCTGGACATCAACAACATCTTCATATTCATCTCATACATCTACAACATTTGCACAAGAAAGGTTGTTTTCTATTAACACGCTATGGTTGTTTTGTGTTGTTTGATAGCATGGTATTTCACATATATTTGATCCTTGTTCTTGGGTTTTGTTTGTAGTTTAATATGGAAAAATTTTTCACATTATTAACCATAAGTTAAACTCCTTTTTCCACTATGTTTTTGTAGTTTAAATGGTTAAACTTGCTTGATTAGCATGTAGCAAAACCTAACATTTCTAACTTGTTTGAGGTGGGAGTCTTCACATAAGCCTCACACCCTTACACCCTCAAATATGAAAATGATGGAACCCTTCCATGCCATATTTCATAAGGTGTCCTTTCCACTTTCTTGGTTGGGGCCATATTAAAAATACGGGCCGTACAGAGCAGAGCAAAACCCCAAAATGACAGAGGTAATAAGCTTCTAGCCATCATAGATCGAACCATATCCAATAGAGTTCGATTTCTCCACTTAGACACGCAATTATGTTGTGGTGTTCCCGGTGGAGATAGTTGTGAGAATCCCACAACTTCTAAGATGGTCCCTAAAAGCATCATTTAGGTATTCACCTCCTCTATGGATGCGGATAATTTTTATTGACTTATTGAGTTGATTTTGTACTTCATTTTGAAAGATGTTGAACATTTCAAAAGCTTCATCTTTTTGTCTTAACAAGTACTCATACCCATATCGAGTATAGCCATGAGTAAAGGTAATGAAGTATCTTTCATTGTACCTTGTCATAGGTTTAAAAGGACCACATACATCCGAATGTATGATACCTAATAAATCCTTTGCCCTTTCGGCTTTGCCCCTAAAAGGTGCCTTGGTCATTTTACCTTGTAAACAAGACTCGCATACATCAAATGAATCGCATTCATTTGTTTTTAAAAGACCATTCTTTTGTAGTGTTTGAATTCTTTTCTTGTTCATATGACCAAGACAGCAATGCCAAAGATAAGTGTTACTCAAATCCGATATGAATTTCATGGTACTAGTTTGGTACAATAAGCTATCATTCAAAGTATTTTCATGAACCAATTCATAGATACCATTGATAGGATTAGCTTTAAAGTAAAACATGTCATTCAAAGTAACATGGATTTCATTTCCAATAAATGATAATACATATCCAAAATGTTTTAATAGGGCTCGGGAAATAATGTTCCTAGTCAAACTAGGAGCATACAAAACATTGTTGAAAACTACTTTCAAACCATTTGGAAGTTTCAAGATGTAGTCACCACGGGCTTCAACTTGAACTTTAGCCCCATTGCCCATGTAGAGGCTAACATCCCCTTTGTTGAAGTTGCTACTTCTTTTGAACCCCTGCAACAAATGGCAAATGTGAGTTCCACATCCAGTATCTAATACCCATGTGTTAGAGGATATTATGTTTAAATCAACATGGATCAGGTATATAGTACCTGAGGTCTGCCCGGCATCCCTCTTTGCTTTCAACTCTTGGAGATGGACATGACAATTTCTTGCCCAATGTCCAATCTCCCCACACTTGAAGCATGGGTCATTAGAAACAACCTTTTGCCTCTTCTCATATGCTTTGGGTGGCACCCTTGCTACCCCTTTTGCTTTTCCCATTACGGGTCCCTTACCCTTGGCAACTCTTGCCTTCGGTGCGGGATGAGGCCTTTTCTTGTTCCCACCTTCATTAATGGTGAGAACGGGTAAAACCCTTTTACCCATGGCCGCCTCGACCGTTTTGAGCATAGAGTGAAGCTCCCCAATGATTTTGTCCCTAGCATTCATGTTGTAGTTCAATACGAACATCTCGAACCTTTTGGTAAGGCCATTATGGATCAAATCCATGGCCAAATCCTTTGAGACGGGACAATTTAGCCTTTTGAGGCGGTCAATGTGACTTTTCATCTTAAGTACATAGGATGAAACTGATTGGTTGTCGTCCATAAAACATGCATGGAGCGCTCGAACAGTTTCAAAGCGCTTAACCCTCGCTTGCTGTTGGAACGTTTCCTTCAGTTGGGTTATCATGTCATAAGCTCCGTGATGCTCATACTCCTTCTAGAGATCCGGGGTCATGCTTGCCAACATAATGCAAGACACTTGGACAGAGTCCTCAGTGTACTATATCCAGTCGTTATAGGCCTCCTCATCATCCTCACTTGGTTGATCGGGGACAGGGTCGTCTAAAACATATGATCGTTTCTCTTGCTTAAGAATGATTCTCAAGTTTCGATACCAATCGATAAAATTGTTATGATTTAGACGTTTCTTTTGGAGAATCGCTCATAATAATTGGGCGAACGTGGATGAATTATCATGATTATCATAATTATTGGTGGCCATCTACACAATTTAACAAAGATCAATTTTAGTATATTCGATATTGTTATTTTAATAATTAATACCTTTTAAGGTCAATTTAGTATTAAAATCTAGAACCCACATTACATTTAAATAGTGGTTATGTGACTTTATTCCATGATTTAAATTAATAAGGTGGTCAACGATTGACGATTGCAACCATTTGCAACTTCTAGAGGTATGGGATCGACTTGAAACATCATATGTAAAGTCGGCATGTTAATCTCATCAACACCATTTGGAAACCATATCGTAGGTGATCCATTTGACATGGTTTGCAAATCAAGACAGCCTACTTACACACACATGTGAGTTTGCCAAAATAAGCGGTTAGGTGACCTTTATCCCACGAATATGGCATTCTCACCTCAAGTCACAAGTTCCCTCAAAATGGTTAGGTGACCTTTATCCCACTAAGAGTCCCGAGTGACTCAAGTGTTGTGTAAAAGGACGGTGTTGATCTTATTTTTTTAAATATTTAGAGATTTTATAATTCTAGTTTAGAAAACTCTATGTATTCATATTTGCATGCTTTCAAATACAAGATACCCTATGGTACATTGATTAAAACCCCTTTTAATCTTTAAAATCATTAAATAATATTAATAACCTTTTATTACCTTCTAATGATTAAGGACCATTTAGATAGTTTGTTATGATCATTGAAAGGATTGTTAAGCAAACATCATATATAAGCAATCAACCACAATACCATAACCAAAACAACCATGAATCAACCAAATGCTAGTGCATAACCATAGCATCTAAAGTGGCCACACTTGTTTGTCATCACAAGTGCGGACCATAGGACATTCCTAAGGGACAAAACACAACACAAAAGGCTTCCATGAACCTCCACTTGAAACCGCATCCAAATGCTCCATGTTTCTTGTGTCTTCCTTTTGTGCTTCTAATGTGTGCATCTTCATATTACAAGATATTATATCCTAATACAAGATTTCTAGTAAAATGAAAAGTACCTAATCTATTTATTACATACCAATAATAAATAAATTACACTTTAAACAAAGCCCAAATAAATGATTATACAACACAATTGAATGAATAAAAACAACCATTACAATCATCAAAATAACACAAGGTCAAGGGCTAGGTTATGCACCATAGTGAACAATGATCATATCATCTAAAACAACAATGAATCCCCACTAAAACCCACGAAATTTCAGCCAACACAAACTGAAATTTCAGGTTTTATCTTGTCCAAACAAACAAACAATACAACATACATGTCTTTCAAAGTTTAATCACAAGCATGTGTGATATAACTTTGAAAGTTTGGGGAATCATAATACATGAATATAGCAGCCCATAAAGGGGTTTAAAACTCCCATAAAACGAATTTTTTAAGGACAAAACAAGCTAGCTATCCACATAACCGGCTCTAGATGCCAACGTTGGTGTTTGTTAGAACATGATACATAGTTTAACCATTTAAACTTTGTGAAAACGCTGCGGAAACAAACTTAATAACATAGTTTATCAACTGAAAATTTCGGTTTCAAATTGATATTATAATGTTACCAACAAACCCAAGAACAAAGGACCTTTTATAGGTGAATAAGACTAGCTATGTAAACATAAAACATACATTGTGGGCAGCCATAAAGAGGCTGCCATAAACTACCTTTCAGCAGCAAAAGAGTGGAATGGATGAGGATTTGCTCCAAGAGAAAACGACTAAGGCACCAAAAGGAGGTCCTCTCAAGCTTGCATACCCACAAGTATGATGCAAACACCTCTTGATGCTAGGATTTTACACCAAAACGACCACCAAGTGCTGCTGAAAACCCTTATTTTTCAGCCTTGAATATCTTCAACAATGGAGAGAAAAATGGTCTTTTGCATGTATGAGAGAGAAGGGAAGAATAGAGTGTGTGTGTAGTTATCTTGTGTTTCTTTCCAAGACAACAAACAATAAATTAAAACCCACAAAGGGGGGCGGTTGAATTTGGTCCAAAATGGGGTTTCCCCCTATTTTTTTTAATCTTCCATTAATTGTAAGTAATTAATTTTTAGTTATGTAATTAACCTTTTAATTATATAACTCACACACACTCCATTATTATTTGATGTTATTTAAGTAATTTAAATAACATTACAAACAATACCTATGAACAAAATATCCATATAAATTGTTCAATCTCATATGCAACTTATTTAGAAAACCCATTTTCTAAATTAGTATATTTATTTAATTGTATGATATCATCAATTAAATATTATTTGGTGTTTGCTAAGCTTGTTATTGGGTATGACCCGACTTGGATCATAACGTACTAACCACATCAATGTTCAATGTGTCTGGGGTAGAATCCAATAGAAAGGATTGACTGATTTGTGACCACAACTGTTTATTTCTTATCATTGAAAGGTTTGTCACTAATAGTTAAAATCTTAGATCTTATCTCAACATAAATAACTTTGATGGATTGTCGTACCAACCTCCAAAGTTGGAATAAAAGCAGACTTTAAATCCTGGAAAATCAAGTTTAGGAATCATGTTAAGTATATAGATTCTGACCTATGGGTTTTAATAACTGAAGGTCCTTATATTCCACCCACCTTGGGCCGGATTATAATGACAACAATCAGCCAATAAGTACAAAGGATCTGTTACCTAATGACGTTAAGAAGGTTAAAGCTGATATTAAGCATATAGTTTTCTTAGTATGACTTTTCCGAAGAAATATTAATCAGGTGTGAGAATTACAAAATAATTCCTTGTGTAAGATTGTTCATACACTCTATGAAGGGACTGATGAAAGTAGAAGCATTAGGAAGGACACCCTTCATTCACAATATGAAACCTGTCATTATATTGAGGGTGAATCAATTCCTCAATAACTCCATATATTTATGCAACTTGTTATAGAGATAAATATCTTGGAGTTGAAATACACAAATGATGAAATAAACAAGAAGATGCTTCATACTTTGCGAGAAACTTAGAAGCAAACTGTGTCCTTCTTCAAGAACACAATTGATCTCAAAGCAACTGGTTTAGATACTCTAGTAGCTAAAGTTGAGGCTCTTGAAATGGATGATAAATCAAGAAACAAGAGTGTGAGAACTCATTTGTTACCTTATCACTTTAAAGAAACAAAAATTGCTCGAAGTGCCTTTATTTGTAACAATGATGGTGATAACTCTTGTACTTTGACTGAAGATGAAGAGGATGTATATTTCTATGCATCAAAGGCTTTTAAGAAATCTTCTCAAAGTATGTTAAGAAAAGAGAAAGGAAGAACTGATGATAAAAAATATACATCATCAACAAAGTCTTTATCAAATAACAATCTAACAGAGTCCACCACTATCATTCTTGACTCTATAGAACAAAAAACAGCTTTCGTAGCTTTCAGCTCAAGTTTTCAACGTTATCTTGTAATCTCATTAACCTCTGCCAACATTTGCCCGCAGGACTTGGAAGAACTACATCTAGATGTAGTAGAGGAGATGGACCTACAATGGAAAATGGCATTGATTGCTTATAGAGCCAAACAAATCTGAGGAGAAATAAGAATTTGGCTGCTGCAAGTAAAACATCAAAGATTGGTGTTGATAAGTCAAATGTAAGATGCTTCAAGTGCAATCTTATGGACACTTTTTCAAGAGAATGCAATCAACAATCAAATCCTAAGTTAGCACAGCATCAGCAACATCACTCTCAGCAAACACCATCATCGCAAAGACCTTTTAGGCAACCACAACTTACCAACTCATCCCTACTAGCCACTAATACATCAGTAGAAACAAGTAACTCTAAAGAAACTGGGCTGATCATCCTTCAAGATGGAACTTGTGACTATAGTATGTATAAGAAGGAAGACTTGGAAGAAAATCAAGCCTTAATGGTTCATACGGGAAACAAAGTTCCACCCATGGCCAGTGAGGTCAGAGATAGGTTATGTTCATCAATATGTGTTGAGGAAGTTGAAAGATATATAGTCCATGATCAACAACTGGCTGATAATGCTAAAGAAACAATGATTTTGAATGAATCTTATGTAAGAGAACATAAATTATATCAAATAAAAATTAACTCCTTAGAAAAGGGTTTAGATAAAATTGTTTTAGAAAATTACAGTTTAAAGGCACAAGTTGAGCATCTGACCACTTCCTTAACTAAATCCATGGCTGATTATGCATCGACTGAAGTGAAAATTCAGAAGTTTCAACTTTCATCTCAGCAGTATGAGAAATTATTATATTCTCATATTGAATCAAAGAACAAGTCTAGGTTGGGATATAATATTGTACCACCATCTATAAACAATAATTACACACCTTTTCCTCAATGAATGACAAATTTCTTGTAAAATCATTTTGTGCGAAGCACCAAGTTTGAATCAAATTCTAATTAACAAGATATTCATGATTCTGATGAAATTGATTTAGAATTTGAGTTTGATGAGTGTTATGACCTGGATGATTCTAATGAAAATGATGATGATCTACTGAACAAGGGTAAGAATTTTGTTTTTTAAACAAATATTCGAAAATTTCTTCAAGAGACAAAGTTGCAATATCCTCCAAAACAAAGAAACATGCTGAAGACTATTTGCAAGAGAGTGGCTAAGCTAAATGAGGGTCTTCAGGAATTACATCAGTAAGAAAAACCTTCACAAGAAGTAATTGAAAAGTGTGCCTCTACTAAAGATGTACACAAAGCATCCGTGGAAAAAGCAAAAAAGAAACTATGAGCTGATCTTCAGCCGAAGAAGAAACCTTCTTTAGTAGACGATCTGTGGAAGAAGAAACCATCCGTAGAAGATCTGCAGAAGAAACCTTCTTTAGTAGAAGATCTGCGAAAAAAGAAACCTTCTTCAGTAGAAGACCTGCAGAAGAAGAAACCTTCTTCGGTAGAAGATCTACAGAAGAAGAAACCTTCTTTAGCAGAAGATCTGCGGAAGAAGAAACATTCAGTAGTTCATATTGTTTTAGTAGAGGATCTACGAAGTGCAAAGCCAACTACAAACAAGTCAACTGAAAAATTGAAAAAGGATGCTAAGTCTTAGAAGTTGACAAATAAGAAGACAATAACTGTTGACAAAGAATCAGAGGAGACGTATTAGAATGGTGTGACATGAAAAACCATAATACTGGTGTGTGTTACTTTAGTAGTTACTATTCTATTTGAAATATGAACAATAACATGAATTCTGACATTTACTTCATCAAGGATTGTGCTATTTGTAACAAAATAACCATTCAACTTAGAAATGTTATTTCAACCAAAAGAACAAGACATAGGGCAAAGAAGAGACAATCATATAAAGCTGAATCACACTCAATCCACTGATTATAAAAAGGATTCAAAAATTAAGAAGCCTCAACAAAAAGAAAAGCAAAAACCAAATAAGAAAACATCCACTAATGTTGAACTTGTGAAGAAAAGAACAACATTCCAGCAATCAAAAACACCTCACAAATGGGTGGATTTGACTGAAAAGGAAACAAATTCTCATGATGCTTTCTTTGATAATTTTGAAAAGGGAATTCATATACCTCATTCAAAATAAAAAGATAGTGACACTTTCAACAATCAGAAATCATTATCAAAACCAAAGCATCAATTCAACAAAATTAAGGTGAATGAAGAAGAGGTTGAGAATTCGAGACCTAGTTCATCAACACATCTTCAATAGAATCATCCTCACCTGCAACAAGTTAGAATGAGTCAAACAAAACTAAAACTAAAACATGAGGACTTAAGGCTTGGGTTGTCAATTCTAACTGATTTATTTCTGTGTGTAGGAACAAACTTGGAGATCTGATAACAAGAGGTATGTTGACAGTGGTTGTTCCAGGCATATGACAAGAAATTGTTCACTTCTCCATGACTTCAAACATAAAAATGCTTCATATATGCATTTGGTGGGGATAAGAAAGGAGGCAAAATTGTTGGTGAAGGAATGGTAACTATTGGGTGCTTAATTTAAGAAGTAAGCAATTGTGAAAATTTACAACATAACTTACTTATGTGTGTCAAATTTTGTGATCAAACTTATGCCACATTAATTGATAATACTAACTGTTACCATTCTAAGCTAGGTTTTTCTGTTATAGAGGATTGGGTCCTTCTTAAATCATCAGAAAAGGAACACATATGTTTTTGATATGAACAACACCTCTCTCACAACACATGAGACATGCCTCCTATCTAAGTCATCAGAATATGAATCTCAATTGTGGCATAGAAGGTTTGTCCATTCTAACATGAAGATCATGAAAAAATTGTTGAAAAACGACTTAGTCATTGGATTGCCAAAGAAAGAGTTTTATTGCTCAAACCATTATTCTCCTTGTTATAAAGGAAAACAACATAAAGTGTCTCGTAATCCAAAACTATCAATACAAATACTACATCACTCAAATTGCTCATATTGATCTATTTGGTCCAACTAATGTGATGAGCATTGGAAAGAGGCAATGTTGTTTGGTGCTAGTTGATGATTTCACTAGATTCATATGGGTCTTCTTCTTAAAACAATAGAGTGAAACATCATAAACAATAATGGACTTTGTCATCAAGATTAAGAATCAACTTGATTTAATAATTAATATTTTTATGAGTGACAATGGGACTGAATTTGTTAATTCTGTATTGGATTCTTTTTGAAGTAATAAAGGTATTGCAAGGCAATTCAGAGCACCAAGAACTCCACAGTAGAATGGAGTGGCTAAAAGAAGAAACAACACACTTATTGAAACAGCCAGAACAATGCTAGCTGATTCACAATTGCATATCACATTTTGGGTTGAGGTAGTGTATACATGATGCAATGTTCAAAATAGAACATTGATTGTCAAAGAACATAACAAAGCACCTTATGACCTTTTATTTAAAAGAAAACCCTATATAGATATCTTAGAGCTTTTGGGTGTCATGTATTTGTTTTAAACATAAAAGAACAATTGGAAAATTTTTAGAAAAAGCCTATCATGGTTTCTTTGTTGGATATTCTTCAACATCTAAATCTTACAAGATCTACATTCCATAACACAACATTGTGGAAGAAACTCTAATGTATCCTATGATGAATCCGTATTTACTAAATTAGTTAAAGGATCATCATGGTTGTTTGATATAGATGCTTTAACAGAGTCATTTAACTCTTGTTATTTGAATATGCAGGATCTGATAATACATGTTATCCATTTGTTCCCCCAAATTCAAATGAAGTGTCATTATCTGCTGATCCTCCAAGAATAAACACTTCAATACTGCTGACTCTACCTCCGTAGATGTGCATTGTGTATCAAGAGATATGAATAATGTATCACCAACTGTTCCAGGTTTCAAGAAGATGCACCAAAAATTGGGAATGATTCATCATTACTAATATCCCATGTGGAGAAGTTCATGTAACTCCTACGGAAGAACAAAATGCTTATGGAGAACTTCATGTAACTCCTACGGATGAACAAAATGCTTATGAAGAAGTTCATGTAACTCCTATGGATGAACAAAATGCTTCCAAGATGTTCATGTAACTCCTACGGATGAACAAAATGTTTCCGGAAAAGTTGTTGTAACTCCTATGGAAGACATGAATTATTCTCCTGATGTCCAAACTCAGGTTGATCACTCAATACCCAATGATGAACAAGAAGAACATTTTGTCTACTTCTTAAATTCACAATTGGATTAGATCAGTCTACAACAATGGATATGACTAACTTGGAATCATCTACTCTAGTTGAATCAACTCCAACAACAAGATACATAAGTCTCATCCAATCAACAACATCATTAGAGACCTGCTAAAAGAACTACAAGAAGCCAAAGGAACTTCTAACAACTGTCATTTCACTTGTTTTCTTTCACAAGTGGTTCCTCAAAACATCACAGCTGCTTTAAAGGACAATCTGGATGAAGCTATGCAAGAAAGCTTCAAGAATTTAGAGAGCAAAAAGTGTGGAATCTAGTTGATTTGCCTGAAGGACAACATCCAATTGGAACTAGATAGCTCTTCAAAAATAAACTACATGACAGAGGCATAATTGTCAGAAACAAAGCAAGGTTGACTGCTCAAGGATACACTCAAGAAGAAGGAATAGACTATGATGAAGTTTTTGCACTAGTTGCAAGAACTGAAGCCATAAGAGTATTCCTAGCATATGCATCATATAAGAAGTTCACTGTGTATCAAATGGATGTCAAGTGTGCCTTCCTATATGGGAAATTGATGAAAAAGTCTATTGTAGGATCGGTTTTGTCACTTAACACTTGGTTTTCTCTCAAACTCAATTATACTACACTCGGATCAGATAAAGCAAAGTCTTTTCTAAGAGTTGATAATAATATAATAAGTAGCAAAGAACACAAAGAGATAATTTTCAAGGTACTTGCATATATTACTTTTCAACTCAAAGTATTACAAGACTCTTACAAGCATGTTACATTAGTTAAAATGAGAAACTATATATACTACTACTTACAGCCGGATATACTTTGATACAAGTTGAAAACCAATGACTAAAGAATATACTACAATGCTAAAGATAAGGTATCTTAGATAAAGTATTATCTAAGATATGGTAGTCATGACATATCCATGACTTAACTTTTGTCACCAACTAAAGTTGGTAACTATACTAAGTAATAAAGATGACAGTAGAATAAAGTATGATCAACTTGACAGGATCAGTGATCACACGTTTGATGTATTAGGATACAAAGCAGCGGAATACAAACTAGAATTAGACAAATTGTAGCAAGCAATTGATACTTGTAAGCATTAAGATCGCATACGGTTATAGGGAGAGATATATATATATATTTCTGATTTCTAGGAATGTTTATAGATGTAGAATAATCTAATCAATCATTCATTCCATTCATTCACTCATTCATCAC